>CAKNWW010265762.1:0-14891 GCA_932074435.1 Andricus kollari
CGTCCCACACCCACATTTTCTCGTCTATTCTTATTTTCTGATATCCTACCTTCGCCCATCTCCCTTCACTCCTCTCTCTCCTAGCCCTGTCGTACAGCATTCTCTGCACATCCCTTTCCTTTATCGTCAAATCGTGATCGATGAAAACTCCCCTATCCTTTGTCTTATTTTTATTACGCATTACCCTTAACTTTTCTTCCCAGCTCTTTAACTCCACAACCGCCACTTCCTTCTCCTTCCACCCCTCCAACTTAACTTTCCCTACCATCTCTTTACCCCTCCCTATGCTCTGTAGCAGCGCTTCCACTCCCTCCCTTTCTTCCCCGCTCTTCAACTTCAACCCTCTTATCACAATATTGTTTTTCCTGACCTCCTTCTCTCTTCTCTCCATTCTCATCTTCATTGCCCTTATCCTTTCCCTATCCGCCCTCTCCTCCGTTTCATGCCTACGCTCTCCCACTTTCTCTTCTATCATAATCCCAACCCTCTCCCAAATACATTTAATCTCGTCCCCTGCACCCCCTTCAACTATTTTCATTTCCACCCAGCCCTCCACCTTGTCAAGCCTTTTCTCCGTCCTTTCCTTCCACCCCCTAATCTCCTCTTCCATCTGCTTTATTTTACCGTCTTTTTCTTTCCTATCCCTCTCTAACCCTCCTACTCTCTCCCTTAGCTCTTTTATCTCTTTTTCCCACTTCTCAACTCTGATTCTCAAATCCTCCCTCATGCCTTCCATCTGCTCCTTATTTCCCCTTACGTCCTCCCTCACCCCCCTGATCTTGCCTAGTAGCAACCCGAGAGCCTCTTTCTCCGACTTTCCCTCCATTTTTTGGGGGGTGACCTACGTGTCCTCCCGCTCTTTTTGTACGGACTCGCTACCTCGCTTTTCTCCGGACTCTCTTGGCTGTCTCTCTTCCTCTTCAAGAGATCCTCCCCGTCACTTGCGCTTGACGCTCTCTCTCTAACCTTCTCGCTACCTTCGTCCCGTTTTCTCCCTCTCCCCGACGCGCTGCTTGAAACCCAACCACGCACTGTTGGCCGTCGTGGCACGTGGAAAATTTCCTCCCCGTCTACTTCACTACTCGCACTACCAGCACTCTCACTGCCCACCTCCCGCTCTGCCGTCGGTAACTGGGACCTCTACATGCAGTCCCCTTCGCAACCAACAGATGTCTCTGAGGCTATTGCCGCCAAATTTGCCTTTTTTTTATTTTTATTTTTCAATTCCTCACAGCCTTTGCATACACCCCTTTCTCTCCCTTGAGATCACCCAACTCTACGTACACCACCCTTGACACCACGAAGGCCCCAGACTCCTGACCCCAAACTTCCTCGACTCCTTGCCAACCTAACCTCACTTTCTCTAACTAACTGAATCCCACCTTACTCCTACGCTGAAAATTACTTTTTGTCTGTCCAGTCCACCCCACACAACCCTACTCACCTCCTAGGCTTCCACCTTCACACTCCACTCACACCTTCCACACAAATTTTGCAAAATCCTCTCACCACCTGTCACTTAACACGTTCTCACTTCCGCCACCAACATGCATCTGTTTGTAATATTAATGACTAAGCTATTTCTCGCCATTTGTACACTACAGATTGGGGTGGATCGAAAATAAGCAATTTCAGAAATCGCAAAGAGTACCATGCCTAAAATTAGTGCATTGGGACCCCCATGAAGTGTATTGAATGTGGAATCGATCGATTTAAATCTAGGTAACGCGCGCGAGCAAAATAGGTTTAAAATAATTATTTTATGCAGAGTTTTAAAGTTTTTTTTTTATTTCAAGTTTTTTTACATGTTTGGGGTTGCTTTTATTTTTAACTTTTATTTTTCGCGCCCATAAAAACATCAACAACATTTTTTTTGGCATTCAAGGACTTTCTTGGGATCAAAATGAACTCGAAAAAATGCAAGTAAATAATTCCATTATCCATAGATTTCAATATTTTAAAAATTTGCAGTGTTTCCACTTTTGATCCCCTATATATCTTGAATTTCTATTGAGTTCATTTTGATCCCAAGAAAGTCCTCAAATACCAAAAAAAAAATTGTTGATGTGTTTATGGGCGCGAAAAATAAAAGTTAAAAATAAGGGTGTATTAAAGCATGATTATCTCTTGCAGGATAGTATCTCAAAATCTGGCAAAAATTGAGAACTCTAATTTTTTTGAAACTATTTTGCTCGTGCGCGTAACCTAGATTTAAATCGATCGATTCCACATTCAGTGCACTTCATGAGGGTCCCAATGCACTAATTTTAGGCATGGTATTGTTTGCGATTTCTGAAATTGGTTATTTTCGACCCACTCTACTACAGATTTGTGTTTCACCTTGAATGACACGGAACATATCACTGTAAAAAAATTCTGTCGGAAAATTCCAATAAATGTATTAGAAGTTTATTGCCGAAATTTAAGGGAACGCTACAACATATGATTTTGCACTTTCAAAATTGTGGTACTGGCGTGCTACCTCACATGCATATTGAAATTTTACAGTATCTCATAGTGTTTTACAGTATCTCATGTTGACAAACGAGCACTTTTGATGACCCCCCTCACTCCTCTGTCCACGTGGACTTATTTCATATTTTATGTTATTATAGATATTCTTGGTATTCAAAAGCTACGCGGCCAAAAGGGCTGTGAATTGGCCTGCTAACCCGGCGCCTTTGACCAGGCTACCCGGCGCGTCCCCGGGTTGCGGATAGGGGGGCCCTGTACCGAGGGTTTCTGCTGAATACGGTTACACAACTAAATAAGCAGTCGCGGACAATGGTCCAGGTGTGGTACCGAAGGAAAAACCCCCAAGTCAAGGCGTTAACAACCGTACCGAAGACTGAATGGCACTAGGGTACGGTGTCGCAAACGGTGTCTCTAGGATATCAGGTCGCCTCATAGAGTATGCAGACCTTACCCCCGCATGCGGGGCTCTGCGGGGGTGGACCCATATTTCCCTAGCTACTCGTGGGAACCAGATGGAGACAAAACAAGAAAACCCAAATCGAAGCGTGTGTGAGGAGTTGGGAGGTCCTTTGGACGTAACGGAGGAGCTTGACTTAAGGCAACAGTCCGATGCCAGGTGGGGCATTGGGGTTGTAGAACAAAGCTTGAAACAGGCTCAACAACTTGTTGATGAGTTGTTAGGCATATTTAGAAAGATGCGAAATTTCTCTGATACTGAGAGGAACATGTTCATGCCAATTAGGCATGGACTCGATGAAGCGGATAATCTCGCGTGTAAGCTGCATGGTGTCATGACCAATGCTGAATTCCGGTTTAGTTTCGTGCCAATTGAAGTTGGATATGCCGCCGGAAAAAAGTTGACTGAATATAAGAAGAAGTTAAAGGCGAAGAATGTGACTAACCATAACAAGACACAGACTGAAGAAACTATGGAAACTCCCTCCACCCATACTGGGAAGCGAGGGAGGGAGAACACACTGAGTCCCGTTGAGGCAGGCTCATCCAAGCCAACAAGGAAGAAGCCGAGGACAAGCACAACTGTAGCAACGTCCTTAACTCCAACGAAGTATGATGCACGGGAAACAACATCTGCACCAAAAACCGTCAAGAAGAAGGAGTCGCAGAGGAGGGCTCGACCCGAGGCGGTTCTAATCAAACCGGCTGAGGGTTTAAGTTATGCCGAGGTCCTCAAGGACCTCAAGCAGAAAGTGAAACCTGACGACCTTGGTGTAAAAATCAAGGGAGTCAGGAAAACGAGAAACGGAGAGGTCCTTGTGGAGTTAGGTCCTGCATCAGGGGGCAGTTCTAAACTGTCAGCTGCTATTAAGGAGGCTGTTGGTGGTGGGGGTAACGTGCGCGAGCTCATCCCACGCATCGAAGTCGAGGTCTTGGACCTCGACACTACTACAGAAGCGGAAGAAGTGGAGGCTGCCGTTCGAAGACACTTTGGTGTATCGGTGTGCGGCGAAATAAAGGTGAATCTGACGAAAAAGGCCTTCAGAGGCAATCTCAAGGCCTTCGTCGAGATGAAGGAGGCACTTGCTGCAAGGCTGCTGCGCACGGGACATCTCAAGGTGGGTTGGGTGTCCTGTCGTGTGCGGAGGAAGACGGAGGCCTTGAGGTGTTATCGCTGCCTAGGCTTTGGCCATGTGGCAGCAAGCTGCAAGGGTCCAGATAGGACTAAGGCCTGCTGGAGGTGCGGCAAAGAGGGCCATAAGGCTGCGGAATGCGAAAGCACTCCTCAGTGCTTCCTCTGCGCTGCAGAAGAAGGAAGGCCCCGGACAGATCATCAGCCGGGGACGATGAGGTGCAGGGCGTTCCGGGAGGCAACTTTATCGAAGTAGCCTCAAGGACGTGCTGCCTAAGCCGCATACACCCAGCCAGGATGCCGAAGGCCGACGAGCCCGATGTGTGGTACCCCCACACTACTGAGGACGATGCGTGCATCCCGGTTGGGAACAAAATGGAAAAATTCCAAGCTGGCAAAACAGCGGGACGCCGAAGCATGGCGTAGAATGCCTATAACCCATGTTCCTGAAGTAATGCGAAAGCGGATTCCGGGCACATGGGTTGGCAGGAAGAGGAGGTGAGTTTAGTGGGTATTACCGTTTTTTAAGGTTGAGTCCCACGCTAATAAATTACTAATTTCCCGTATGGTAGTGCTCGTATCAATTAATTACTTCGTACCCACAAAAATTGTTAAACCCGCCTCCTTGCCCCCTTTGTTCAACAGTAATTTAAAACACTGTGTCATTGCTAAGAAAGTTGCTCACGCGAACTACAAACAATCTCGTAATCTGAGCGAATACCAACAATTCTCAAATCTTCGAACGGAATGTAAAAAGCTTGCGGATACATGTTATGAGTTATTTCTTGCGAATACCAAAAATAACATTATATCTAATCCCAAATCTTTTTGGAATTAAATACATACTATTGGAAAGGATAATAACTTGCCTAATGAAATCTTTTTCAGCAATGAACACGCGAACACTAGTGAGGGTATAGCTGAACTTTTTTACAAACATTTTAAGCCTCTCTATAAAGAAACGATCTCTAGCGATGTCAATTTTAATCAAACTGATATTATAGAACTCTCCAATTTAAAAATCAGTAAGGATGAAATCTCGAGCACGCTTTCCAAATTGGATCCGATTAAAGGGGCCGGACCTGATGGTATACCACCCTCTCTTCTGAAGTCGTGTCGCTCCGCGTTTATTATTCCATTACACCTTATTTTCAACTTGTTAGTTTCAAAAGGTTACTTCCCTCAGGAGTGGAAGCAGGGTATAGTTGTTCCCATCTTTAAATCAGGTAACCGCAAAGATGTTAAAAATTACGGACCGATAACTATACTCAATTCCATTGCCAAAGTTTTTGAGTGTATTATTCTTGATCAACTTTACCTTGCTTCTGGTAACACCATCATAGAGGAACAGCACGGCTTCATGAGAAAGAAATCTACAGTAACTAGTCTTTGTATCTACACGAATTACTTATTACAGAAGCTTAAATTGGGCTCGCAAGACGACGCAGTATATACTGATTTTTCCATGGCGTTCGACACAGTTGATCGCGGTATTCTAGTGGCTAAACTCGGAGCTCTTGGGATTACTTCTAACTTACTCTCATGGCTTTCTAGCTATTTTGATGGTAGATTTTAATCAGTACGTATTAATGGGAAATTCTCTTAAGTGTTTCTCGCCTCGCCTGGTGTGCCACAAGGCTTGCATCTGGGACCTCTCTTGTTCCTCCTTCACGTGCAAGACATCGGTAAATTTATTAAATTTTGCTTTTTTTTTTGCTTTTCGCTGATGACCTCAAATTGTACAAAGAAATAAACTCCCATCTGGATTGTATCGATCTACAAGACGAACTCGATCGGTTGCAAAATTGGTGCACTCTAAATGGGATGCAGCTTAACATTAAAAAATGTTGAAAAAACAGTTTCCTGAGTACAAATATCTCATGGGGGGGCGGGGGGAGGCTGGACAGGGTCACACGAAATGCTTCTGAACTCAGAAACCCACTTGCGCTAAAGGTTCTCTACTTCTCACTAGTAAGACCACTTATTGAATATGCCTCAGTCATCTGGTCTCCGCAATACGCCATCCATAAAATCAGACTCAAACGTATTCAGAACCGATTTCTTCGTTTCGCGGCTAGGCAGCTGGGCATAGCCATGAACAGACCTGGCCACGACTATGACGGGATTAGAGCGCTACTCAATATTCCTAAAATTTGTTCTAGGTTCTTGTTTGCTGATTTACGATTCCTGTACAGTATATTAAACAATGCTATTGACTGTCCTATTTTACTTTCTGAAATTAAATTAAATGCACCCACGAAATCTCTTCGATCTAAAACACTCTTCAATGTACATCATCATCGTATTAACTATGGAGCGAATTCGGTGTCGTCTAGGATATGCCAAGAAGCGAACGTCATTAATAAAAAGTTTAACAATAATTTTGATTTTTTCGACACTAATGCGACCCATTTCAACTATTTGCTGTGCAATTCAATAAATAATTGTGGCCATTAAAACCGTTCGGCTGAAATTAGATTTAAGTTGGCTTTTCAATTAGTTTATAAGTGGATTTGTAATATAGGGCCTTGCCCGTGCACTGTTCTTAAATAAATAAATAAAACATAAGCAGCATGATACAAAGTAGGATGTCAAAAGCAAAAATTGGTGAATATTTTTTTAGTTTGTAATATTGTTCTGAAAGGAAATCCACAGATTGAGGAGGACGAGAGTCCAAAAATGCAATGGAAATTTGTTTTTGAATTTTCATGCATATATCTCCCAAATTTTTTCGAATCCTAAAAAATGTGATATTTACAGGTTCCGCAAGTCCCATAAAGTTTAACGCGCATGCAAGCTTGAGCGCGCCTAGGGCATAGGTCTATTGGATCTCGCCCTTCGCGCTCGATAATGTATTTACCTCGCGCTTTACGCTAGGTCTTTGTACTTCTCGCAAATGTATGCACAGAACTTTTAAAAACTGTATTTTGGTGATTGTGTCATTATTCCACGAAATTCAATGTTTGTATTTTCCATGTCTTTTTTCACGATTAAAACAAAAACTGCGCGCCTTATCAAAGAATGATTAATAACAAATTTGTAGCTGCTTTTGGGCGAATAATTTCGCCTATTAATTCTTTTCGTAGCTTGTTTCAGCTGTCCAGAAATTCAATTTTTTTATTTTTAATGTTGTTTTTTACGAATAAAACAAAAACTGAAGTCCTATCAATAAGTGATTGATAAAAAATGTATAGCTCTTTTTTGCGTGCACAATTTTTATCAATTCATCTTTTTTCGTATGTTGCATAGTTTGATCGCAAAACGGAATGACAACAGTAACAACATTTCTCTTCAGACTTAGCTATAGAACACACATGAATTATTACTTTTTCAAAATCACCTCCATAAGTATATTTCATAGGGTACCAATAGTACCCCGTAAGTAAAAAATTAAGTTTTGCGAGTTACATAAATCTTTTCAACAATTTATTATTGTTTTTGCAATTTCATCTTAGAATAGAGTTAGAAAGTCGTGGTGTTACCGAACTTTTCAGCATCTTTTCAAGTTTTTAGCGACAGTGAGGCAATAATCAATTATATTTAACAGAAATAATTGTTTAAACAATGTATTATTATTTTTAATGAGAGTCTCTTCGAAGACTGTTATAAAGTTGCGGTTTTTTCTTAAATGTTCCTTTTTTTCCATTTTGCACTTACACTGAGGTAATAGTTAATTCAAGTTAACAAACCTAATTGTTCACACCATTTATTTTTATTAAAAATAATATTATCTTTGATTAATGCTAGAAAGTTGCAGCTTCTTTTGAAATATTTAACTTATTGTGAAGATTTCACTTAGTAGTGCATAAACATTAATAACATTTAACAGGCATCATGGTTTAAACAAATTATTATTGTTTATAATTATCTTCTCTCATATTAATGCTACATAGTTGTGGTTTTTTCAGTAATATTTCTCTTTTTGTCATCTTTTCACTTAATGAGGAATAATTAATGCAAGTTAACAAAAATAATTTTTTCAACAATTTATCATTCTTTATAAGTATCTTCTCTTAAATCGACACCTCCATTCCATATGAGTCTATGGCCTGACAGCGCCGTGTATGAGACTATGCGCTGTGTATAAGCATAGGGAATAGTCTCATGCAAAACGCTGTCAGCACATAGACTCATATTGAATGGAGGCGTCGAAACAATTGCAAAAAAATAGCGGTTTTATCTGAAATTTTTGATACAGTGCAACCTCTGAATAAGCCCTCTCCGAACAAGACCGCGCGTGGAAATTGCGTTTTAATCTAATTTATGCTTTGAATAATAGTACAGCAATGAAAATTTCAATTGATTGTAATCAATTTCATTAATCTATTGTTAATACTTATTAATATTTATAAATTTTCTTTAAAAAAATAGTATAACATACAATTTTGTCAAATACTGCCAAGTATCACTTGCAAATTACAAATTAAGTATTTTTTCCCAAATAAATATTTTACCTTACCCATAAATACTAATTTAGAATGATATATTTAAAATATTTAAAATAATATTATTACTGAAAAAATATTTTTAAGAATAATACATGTAATTCTCACTTGAATATGACTCGAATGGAAGTGTTCCTATTCGGAGGTTGAGCCGAGAATTTTTCGTGGCGATTTAGGACCGTGGGTGGGGGTAACTGATTTCTCGGAATTATATTCCCCTACAAGCCCGAGCACGGTCTTATTCGGAGGTTGCACTGTATTGGTTTGGCTTTTTATTTATGAATAAATAATAAATTAACAATAGAGAGAACGATTTGTTAAACAATCTTTCCTTTTTGTGAGTATATTTTTCTGAAATAAACAAAATAAACATTATATGGCTCATAAATTTCAACAACAAAAAAACGCAACTTTCCGGCATCACTCTAAGACAAGCTACTGATAAACCATAATACATTATTTAAACAATTAAGTTTGGAAACTTGCATTCATTATTATCTCACTAAGTAAAAAAGTGGACAAAAGGCTCAACATTTTAGAAAAAAAAATCCCCAACTATCTAGCATTATTATAGGAGAAGACAGTTAAACAGTAACAGTTAATGTAACTGAAAAGTTTAAAATAAGTTGAAAAATTCGGGAAAAATGCGACTTTCTAACTCTACTCTTAAGAGATAATTGTTAAAAACAATAATGAATTGTTTAAAAAATTTATATAAACATTTAATTATCAGTAGAAAGTAGTATTTCGTATATTGGAAACAATTTGTATTTTAAAAAACCGCAAAGAAATCATCATTGCCGCGAAAAACTCGCAAAACCCTATTTTTCACTTATGGGGTTTTTTTGGGACACTCTCAAACATACTTATGGAGATGATAGTTTAAAATTGATTAATCTCCCTGGCGGACAACATTTTTACAAGAAATTACAACATTTCTACAAATATATTTTTTTGTTAAAACATGTACATTTCATAACACGCGCATCGAAAGTTCGACCTTCGTTGCTCTTGAGAGGTTCGAAAGTTGTGTTTTCAACCCTAGACTAGAAAGTTGAAAACGGCGACTGTGAATTACTCAAAAGGCAGCGAAAGCCGAAATTACCATGCGCTTGGTATGCAAAATATCATACATAGCTCGTAGCGAATGTCGGTGATGTCTGACTCGTGTGATTGCTGACCTCGCTTCGCTCGAGCAGCAAACTTCACACTCGTCAGAAATCGCCGCATTTCGCCCCTAGTTATGTAATATACTATTTTGGAAATAAAATGCATTAAAAAATTAACAAGAAAATATAATTAAATAAAAACAGCTAATTTTTTCTAGTATTTTCTGGTAGAAAAGTAACGAAATTAACAATAAAGTGTAAGTTTCTACAATTCGAAAATTTGTGTAACTTTTTACTAATATATTTTTTTTACTTTGTTGTAAAAATCGAAAAGGTATTGCAAAACTGTACTGAAAATCATTTTGTGAATGCTGGTAGTTTATTGTAGAAATTTACAACCCTGGTGGAAACATTTTTACCAAAAAAGTACAAAAGACTAAAACCGTTTTTACGGAAATTACAAATAAATAAAATCAATTACAACCAAAATATCAGGAAAGTACAACTTTTTTTCTTTTATTCTGACGAATTTTGTACTTTTTTTGTCTTTTATTGTATATTGTTGTATTTTACCGGAGTTTTAATTCCCTGCACCGAGAGAACATCCTTACTTTTTTCGTATGATCTCGTCTCACGTTACGTTATAATGGACTATATCATACTATGACAGTATACATTTTTATTATTTTAGTAAGGATCCACACTAAAATAGTAAGAATGTATACTGTCAGAGTATGATATAGTTAATACTAACGTAGCGTGAGACGAGATCATACGAAAAAAGTAAGGATGTTCTCTCGGTGTGCAAGCATGTACGAAAAACGTAATACTACAAGAATTCACAACTACTAGAGTCTACCGGAATTGACGGGTTTTCTAGCCGAAAAGTAGTTCCTTTCGACCTAGGATGACAACTATTTAGAATATTGCAATAAGTTAATTTTAAATTAAGATGTGTACATTATCGCCATTAAAAGAAACTTCTATATTTGAACGTTAAAGGAATGGTAGAATATTAAAAGACAATAATGAATCATGGTTATTAAACAACAAAAAACATTATATTTGAAGAGTTTTTTCCTCAAATATATAGCAATCGATTGGACACCATATACATCATTTAAAATTATGTATTGGCAATGTACTGAATATTATTTTGTTATCGTAAGTCAAAAAATAATAAATTTTTTACTGCAAATAATAATTGAACAATTGAGAAAGAATTGATTACGGTCATTGAAATTAGAAGATTCGAACTCTTGAAGATACACATTTTTCGCTAGAACTTATAAAAACTGAACTGCAAATTAAAACACTCAAAACTGACAGCTTTTGAATTTCAAACTTTTAAAATTCAAGCTTTCAAATTTTTTATTTCAAACGCTTAGTAATGAACGCGTATAAAATGAAAGCTTTTAACACTTTTCAATTGAAAAATTGTTAATTTGGATGGAATTAGAGATTCTGTGTTAAACAGTGTACGCGCTTTATCTATTAAAGAAGTGCCCGTGTGCGCAGAGCAACGAAGAGAGAGTGGTGCGAACTAACTTGCGTTGTGCTGGAGCAATCACTCTCAAGCTAACCGCCTGACTGTACATAAGAAACTTTCGTGATTAAATAATCGAGTGGTCTACAAATTGCTTTGTTATTTATTTGTTCTTCTACCTGTCTTGTCTTGTGGTCCAACAGGTTTTGGGCCCAGCACGTTTCCACTGATGGAGCTAGTTTTACACCAAGATAGTGTAAAGTCAGTGCATTGTTGCGACTTTACTTGGTGAAATCGATTCATCAAGTACCTCGAACTCAAGTGTCTTTGTACACGTACACCGAGTCCGAGTGATTTTCGTGCGTCTCCCTTTTTGTGTGTGGGGTGTGTCCATCCTTTTTGTGTCGAGGGACCTTCTTACCAGGCAGCAGCTGGCGTGAATACGGGGAGTGACATCCGCCATGTGGGCTAGAGAAGGCTCCGGGGAGCAGGAGGACGGTGCCGCAGCCGGGGAAAGCAGTGCAGCGAGCACGATCGAAGGTAAGAATTTGCCAAATAATTAAGTGAAAAGTGCATAGTTCCAAAGTGAAAATTCTAGTCAAAAACAATAATTTCTCGCTACATGTAAATTCCTTGCTTTGTCTTTCGGACTCGCTTGTAGAAAATTCCCATGCGCGCTATAGTAAGCGTCGTTCGCGAGGGCAAGACGAGTTCAAACCGGCATAGCATGCGCGAAAAGAAGAAGTATAATTCATCGCAGCGCAAACAGAGACACGAACATCGAAGTAGGGAAGTACGAGAAGGCACTTATAATACGTGAGAGAGACGAACTTAGTATACCAGCAAGTGGCGCATTAAAGGTGCATGCGAGTGTAGATAGGAAGCAGAAAATAGAAAGAGAGAAAGCGAGTGAAATTTTTTTTTTTTAAATACCGTGCACGGGAATTCAAGTAAAATCATGCATGTGAATTCGATAGTGCCGGGTTAAGAGAGTTGATTTTTTAATTTTAACCCTCAGAGGCCATACGGGTGCAAATCGATCAGACCGAAAATTTCAAATGTCCCTCCCTCCCAGGGCACGCACTGCAGAGCTCCCTATCTTGTAGGATAATTATGTCTATACTTCGGCGTAAACGTTGAGCAACAGCTTGGCGTCAGAAGCACATTTTTTGTACTGGACATGATTATTTACCTTTTTAAAATTAACCCTTTTTTAAGCACCTGCTAAAAATAGTTAAAATATAATTTATCGAATAAAATTTTTTTTCAATCCAATAAAAGTATTTATCTCAATTTACCCAAAGTTTCATTGATACATCTATCTTAAATAAAAAGACAACATTTTTTGCGTAAAAACGAATTTTCCAAAAAGTTTATTTAATAATTGCTATATTTTATGTATTAATTAAATTTAACAGTTTTGGTAATATAATATTTCAATTCCCTAAGAAATTTTCACCCGTAATCATATACTTTTTTTGTTATTTAAATTAAAATTGACAGAATATAAACAATTAAAATCGTGAAAACCAGATTTGCACCCGCATGGCCTTCACGTTACTGGAGAGAGGTATGGCCTCTGAGGGTTAAGCATCTCTTTTAAGAAGTGTTACGTATAAACCTGTGCCGCGAAAAGCATAACAAGTATTAACTGTATGCTTATATTCGATCGGGGAAACATTCAGTTTCACGTACGAGATTGCATGCGAACACATAACACCATATATCGCATGCACATAGAGCACTCGAAGCGCGCGCGTATCCTCGAGTACTCAGCTCGGTATAGCGTCCTGGTTTGCTGAAATCGTCGGCGGCTCGCGTGCAAGTGACGTTTTTAATTACATAAAGCTTGTTTAACGGTGCGACTATATATTGTATACAGCACGAAAGGCTATACAAGTGCGTGAGGTACTTCGCAGGCGTATATGTCAGTAAGCCGTATTGAGCATATTTTTGCTTGCGTGTGTGCGTCGGTCACTACGTAGGTTGATCCGACGAGTATCCTGCTGCGTACACTGTGCCCCAGAAAATAAATCAAACAAGTATACTATGATCTCAAGTTGTCCACTTGATTAAAATAGCATACACAACGAAACGAGTTAATTTAAGAGAAAATTAACATAATAAATCGAATCTTTTTTTAAGCGTGAAAATAAAATTGAACGGGATTTTTTTTTGAGTCGTGGGACAAGTCGACGACTTCGATAATTAACATGAACTTTTTCACACAGAAAGTTCGACAAATCATGGTGAATCTGATGTAAGCCGGGGTTTTGGTTGGTTTGTGTCCCGGCTTAATCAACGGAATGATGTTTATGATGACTGCGGTGACTGTTGCGTGACCCAGGGTTGGGTGCCAATATGATGTAAGCCGGGGTTTTGGTTGAATTGTGTCCCGGCTTAATCAAAGGTACGATGATGATGATGATGAGGGAGAGCCCTTGCTGCCCCTGGTCGGGCGCAAGACAGGCGCTAGATAGACGCTGGTCGGGCCCCGTGGATATTGGTCGTATTGGTCGATATTGTGCCGTAGTGGTGTGCCCACTCCCTGCGAAGATGGGGGAGGCCGACTGTCACCCGCTTATTCAGTGCCGGCCGAAGAAAGGTGGGCGCTAAGCGGGCGCAGGAAGGGCGGACGAGCCAGGCTCGGTTCCAGGGAATCGTGCTGAGTCAGTTTTGGTTGTTGGTGGGCCACTGTCCCGCGCGAGGCGGAGGGCACCACGTGCTGGGGCGTTTGGCGGGAGGTGAGAAAAGGAAGTCGTCCTCGTGGACCACGAGGATGTCGTCAGCTGGAGTAGGAGGGTTGGGAGTGACTGGGATGGTATGAGGGAACCAACGGCCAGGAGTAGGAGGAAGGAGTTCGCGGGAGCGCGTAGGCGTCTTCCTCGACCGGTATGGGCCGTTCCGGCTGTGGAAGGACCTGGGGAACCGTTCCAGAAGGCGGGGCGGCGACAGGCCGGACGACGAAGGGCTCCAGGTCGTCGTACCGTCCGGAGAAATCCAGGCGGCCCGACGAGTGGGAGGTCGACGACGCGGAAGGTGGAGGAAGGACGCGGACAAAGTGCACTCGTGAGCGAGGATCCGTGTGCTGCTCACGAGGCGGATTGGGTGCGAAGGAGAGGACGGAGGTGGAGGAGCAGGGACGGCATTGCGAGCTGGAGCTCGCGGAACAGGAATGCCCTGGGATAAAAGGAAGCAGATCTTCCAGGTCCATTAAGCTAGCACCTCCACAATCGAATTTTATAATTTTTCATAGCTCAGAATTTTGGGCTTTTTTAGGGCTATTTTTGGGCCCCAATTAAAATTTGTGGGCTCTTTTACTTTTTCCAAAAAATTAATTTTCTTGTGGAGGTGCTAGCTTACATTAAGCTGGAACCTCCACTTCCTAAAAACACAAAATAATAAAAATGCAATTCGACCAGAATTTTGTGCTTTTTTTGGGCTCTTGGAATCCACAAAAAAAAATTTCCCCAAAACAACCCTTAAGCTCCAAATTCAACCCCCTTCACCAAATTTGAATTTTTGGCAAATTTAATCCAGGCATCTTTTTGGGCTTTTTTTGGGCTCCTCGAAAATACCCACTCCGATTTTAGGGCTCCATCCCTTATCATTAAAAATTAACCGCTTAGCACAACGAATATATGACTTTCTTAAAAAATAATCTTTTCAGAAATTTTATAGTGTAGATAGAGTCTCTGATTTTTGGGCTCCTCGAAAATACCCACTCCGATTTTAGGGCTATAACGCTTAACATTAAAAATCAACCCCTTAGCACAACGAATATATGA
>CAKNWW010265767.1:0-10777 GCA_932074435.1 Andricus kollari
AATTGGCTCGTTGCAATTATTAATTTTAAAGGAATAAACTTTTAACTTTTCTTATTATGAAACCTATTGCTAGCTTTTTAAAATAAAACAATTGATACTGCCAGAAAAAAATTTCCTTTAGTAAAGTATTTTTGGATTAAAATATCACGTTTCCTATACTTGGATTTTATATTTTATAAAATGATTATTTTATACACCTCAATAAAATATTTTTTACTTTTTTCACCATTTTTAATTTAATTTTAAAATTTGGATTTTCTAACAACTTCGTTTTCCACGTGGCCGGATTTTCCACCAATGACAGCTTATAGGTATTACGGCTTCTAAAATAGTGTTTCTGTGTTTTTTTTGTGCTTCATAAAATCCACAAAAATAGATCTATTATTAATTTCTGCAAGTTTGGCTGAGACTTCTAATCGTACTTCAGAAAAAAAATAATTTAGGTCAAGTTTGTTTATTTAACAGTAGTTATTTAATCCTTTATCATTAACATTAAATAGTCTCGATTAAAATTTGCAGAAATTATGAATAAATCTATTGTGGTCGATTTTATCAACGATTTTAAAGATGTCTGACTTTTTAGATTAACCGCACGTAGTGTACATACTTAAACCTCTTATTTCATTACAATTTTGATTAGAAACTAATCGCTTATTGTTTTTGGTAATAATATTTGAGATCCGCTGTCAACTTTTGTGTCATGAAATTTCAATTCACAGTGAATTCTAGGAATATTTTTTATGTGAAGTTAGATAAAAATGTTACATGCAGTTGAAAACTACAATTATCCTAAGTCAAATAAATTTTATCCAGAGGCGGATTAAAATGATATAAAGTCGGAGAATTTTAGTTGTCAATTATGTAAAACGTTTTTATCCAACTTCAGATACAAAAACCCTGGGAATCATTACGAATCGCTATGAGTTTAACTTAAAAAGAACTATTACAAAATTAATTTTTCTAAAATTGCAAGAAAGGCTATTTTTAAAATAACCCGTTATCTCATTAAGTATATAAAAAGTACTTTATACGGATTGTTGGTTCTGCATTATTTACATTTGGTGAATTTTTACTTTAATTAACGACTTAAAAAGCACGCACCATTTTTTCATCGTTAAAGTCCCATTCACAATCGAAGCATACATAAAACTAAAAATTTGTCAAGTATTTAAACTTTTCTTTTTGATATTTGAACCCTATTATTTTCAACTCAAACATTAAACTATTTTAAATTTTCGAAAGCCGAAAAAAAAGTAAAAGCAAAAAAATACAGAAATTCTGTAAGTATACTGAATCTCGCCAAGATAAACTATTGCAAGAAATGTTTAGCATTGTTTACTTCAGCATAAATTATACAAATTTGAATAATACATTCTGTATTTGTCCAAAGGGCGTGGATTCCAATTGCAGCTGATTGAGGGCAAGCAAACAATCATAACATTTTTGAAAGTCAAAATTCCAGTTAGCATATTCATATTCATTTACAATGAATAAAAATTATAGACGGCTTCGGAATACAAAAGTACTTGATATATCAGAAATACAACGTTCAGTCATACCTGATCATAAGTCACATTTCATTTATTTAGTAGGGGCACATTCTTTTGCGGTGTAGTCTCACATTCTCTACAGTAAAAGTCATGTTAAACATCTTTACGATTCCACGAATCGATAAAGACATACAAACCTCCTATACTAGAAATGTTTTAAAATTACATTCATCTTCTAAGCAAAAAATTAATGTTTACAAATAGCGGGACTCTGGGACGTTAGATTTCCAGAATAACTGGAAAGAGTCGAGCAATTATGGAATTTATAATTAAATACTTTTACTTGATTTTATAAATTCTTCGTATCGTTATAGAAGTTTCATTTATATTCGATTTTAGGTCAGGAATTCCTTTTGGATGTTAGAAATATGAGGTAAATATGATATAAATCCGGTTTTGTGTCCATAAGTGGAATGTTGAATAAATTTGAATTTTTAATCACATTACTGGGAAGAGCTTCAGATTTGTATAGAATTATTTAGGCTTAAAATATCTGTCACCATCGCACTGAAGGATACCTATTTTTTTATATTGGATATTCTTCGTTATAATTAAAAATGCATTTCTAATAATTAATTTTATTTTCAGTTCCAGTAGAACGAAGCGGAAAGTCTCTTGTATCAGAAACTGAAATATTGAATGAACTCCCCCGTGATGCAACTGACAGGACCATGAAATTGGCATCTATGCTCTTCGACTCTGCAATGAGCTTTTTCAAAACTCACTCACTGAAATTCAGCATGCCCGAAGGATCACTTTCTCGTGCTCTCTCTGAAGGTAACTATCCCTTTTTCAAAAACTTAAGCGAAAAACTTTTTCCATACTTTTTAATCGACAAAGATTTCTTAAAAATGAACCAGAAGTAAAGAGGAAGATGTTTAAGCATAATAAATATTAACTTCCATAAAATGATCATAAAAATAGCATCTGACCATGAATTCTTAATATCACTTTCTGAATGAAGTGACATCACAAGAGAAATTAATTCACGTAACAGTATTATTCCTCCAGACTATCCTCATTTATGACTTTTTTTCTTAGTTCATTCACAGTCTGAGTTTTTTATCCGAAAGAGGCAACTCCCATTACACAATCCTTTTCTACTCCTCCGGCGATTGCATCCTGCGAATTGACGTCAAAGATACGTCACGTGAAAAGAGCATACCGACCGCGCCTTTCACCGCCTATATCCCATCTTAGCCGTCGAACCCGTTCCGGTTACACTCCATCTTGGAGGGTCATGCCTTTTCACTTTCTTCAATAAAGCCTATCCACGTGTCTCCTACACTCCACCTATTTTTAACATTTGATTAAATCCGGGTCAATTAGCTTTCCTTTGCCAGACCTACCCAGTGAAAGTATTAGAGTAATCTCTTCTTTATCGAGATTTCAATCTTCTAATCCTGCAATCCTTTCATGACTACTGGAGTGAATGTACTTTATCTGCAAGATTTAGAAACTGAAAACGGTAGATTAGACTTTATAAATAATAAAACGAAAGTATTTCAAACTTAGACATGTATCTCTGCTTCGTTGATTGTACTCAGACTTGTGCAGGTCCAACAAGTTATATGACCAGCTTCCATCCAACTATTATGCCCCAATAAAATGTTAATATATGAATCAAACAAGATGCTAAATTTTCTGTATTATAACCAAATATATTTTCTTCAGCTCGTCGTGGTGGCGGTGCCGGCGGTGGAAAGATGAAGAAGATGTTGATGCCTTTCATTATTGCTGCTGGAGTCAAGCTCTTCGCCCTGGTGCCAATTCTTCTTGGAGGATTAGGTCTTCTCGTCTTCAAGGCCGTCGTGGTCAGCAAAATTGCCCTTCTTTTCGCCGGAGTGTTGCTTTTCCAAAAACTTTTTGGAGCTGGTGCTAGCGGACTTGGTAATGCAGGAAACCTCTTCAGCAAAAACGCCCTACCCAGCTGGGATTCTCAAGCTCCTCAAGCATGGAATGCTGGTGCTTCTGCTCAACCCCAGGGATACTACAAGAGAAGCTTCAATGAAGCCGCAAAGGTTGACGCACATTCGCTGGCCTATGCCGCGCAGGTTCCAGACACTAAAGAAATTAACTAACTCAAATCCGGAATTCGAATTTCGAATCAGAAAGATGTTCTCATTGTTCCGAAATCGGTTCAACCTGATATAAATCGGAACAAACCGACTGTTAGTTTTAGTATTTATATGAATCCTTCCTCTGTAATTTATGCCTAAATTATTTCCAATATGTTAAATAAATTATTTGAGAATATTTATGAGAGTTTTATTGATGGTGATGGTTAATATTTAGACTAATTCATAAAACAGTGAAATCATTATAAAACAGTATATAAGGGATTTTATAAAATGTTTGAAAAGAGCTTTCGAAGAAAATTTGACAAAGTCAAATTCATTCAGATGAACTGTCACAAATGTATAAGGATCCCCATTTCTTGTTCACTTCATTTTCGGGTGAAATCGGGGATTACAATGGTTCAGGAGTCGAATTGTACGAAAAAGTAGATTTTTTCTTTTGAAAATACCAGCGCGATGGCCATGAATGAAAAAATGCGATAACCTTTTTAAGAAAGAACAAATTTGATTAACAAATAAAATTACGGCACTGTTGATTCATTCATGCCACATTCTCTATATCAAATATCTTTCGAAAATCTTAAAAGTTTTTAAAAATAATTAGACGGTGCTTTGCAATTTGTGAATTATTTGAACAATAAATATAGAAACATGAATAATTAATAGTATCCGCAATATTTATATTTAAAATCGACAGAAATTAAGAATTTCAGAAAGTCCAAAAATATTAATACAATAATTATTTTAAGCTCTTCGAATAACATGTTTTTACTTCCGTTTTTAGCCTTTTGCCGCAGTTATTCCACTTCCATAATATTTGGCAAAATACCTAAAACAAGCATATGCTGAACTGATCTATGACTGCATTCTTTAAATCAAATATTTGTTGGCGTCCGTATAAAAAGGGCCCTTATAGTCGGTATGGAGTTTCGTATAGAGGCATATTGTCGCATAAATTCCCGGCATTTAAGGCCTACTCAAACCCGAGAATAATAATTTTGACCTCAACTTAGAAAAGCGTGAATATCTCCTAAGCTAGTACCGACCATAAATGCCCTTTTCATGCGGACGCTTACATTTTTGGAAAATTTTGAAATCAATAAAGAAATGACTCCCAAAAATATAATTTTATGGTCTGTCTCATCGTTTTTTAGTCATCATAAAAAGTTGCACACATTTATCCTAAATAATTGAATATGAAAATATGAATATAAAAAGGAGTGAAATGACAAAAAAAAATCGGATTTATTCTACCAGATTCAATTAGACATATACTTACCCTTTCCAGAATTATTAGTACAGGCCGAAAATAGCCATTTTTTTTATCCAGATGATACCACTAGGAAAAGTTCCCTTTTAGTGTGTGAAACACTTCAAGATTTAAGAAACAAAATTGTCGTGAACAATATAGCCAAGCGCAATGGTCATAAAGTTAAAAAATCGGTTTTTTTTATTTTGCATCTAAATATCAAACCCTTTTTCAATACCGTTTGAAATTCAAATGCAAAATGAGAGTAAGTGTTTGAGTGATATGTTTCATTTCCCAAAAGGCCACTTTTCTATGTGGAATCACCTCAATCAAAAAAAAAATCTATTTTCGACCTGCCCTAACGTTCATAGCTTGCACAAGTATAGATCATGGGACGCATTTTGGAATATTATAGGTTTCTATTTAAAAAATTAATCACAGCTTCCAAAAAAAAGGAAAAAATCTCAGATATTTGGATTTTAGGCGACTTGGAGAAAAATAGAGGGAAAAATGAGAAAAGATAAAAAATCGGGAAAAAGGGAAAGAGGAGACTGACTGTGCATTCTGTGTAATCTACTAATATTTTTACAATTATAACCCTATATCTTAGAAAATTAACAAATATAAGATGTAGATTTACAAATCTTTTTAACCACGAAATACATCTCATAATAAGGATACAAAAATCTTCAATGCGGGAAAGATGCCTTTTCGTAAAACAACTGCATATTTCTTCGATTCATACAGATGAAATTTCAACTTTTTAATTTAACTCGAACAAAAAATTATTCATTTAATAATCATTTTGTATTACTGTTTAATTAGAAAATCTATACTTGCCTGCACTATTACGTTTTTAGATTAAAAAATTAAGGTTTTTTAGTCCACCCTATTATAAATAGATTCAGCTTCTATAATTAGTTAAAAAATTGCATAATATCTTGAAAGGACAGGATGAAAGCAAATACCAATTTATGAATGGATACATGAAAAATGGAAAGGCGGTCAGTAATGTACGGAAGCACGTGAGACGTTTAAGCAATGGAATAGCATAATTTTACCTTCAATTGAAAGAAGCTCATATATGATTCAAATCGGATATGGTCATACTGCTTTTGCCACTGACTTACGTACGCGAACTGCTTTTCATTCTTTTTTTTTGTATTGCTCCTCCTTTCACCTTCTTTTATTGCACTCATTCCATTATTGTCCTCTTCTCTCTCTCTCTCTCTCATTCTTTCCAACGAGATTCGGGCCACAAGGTTTGCATACCATACCGTGTCACGACGGTCGCGGAAAACTAATTCTCGCCTGAAAGCCAGAAACGATATCTACGTATCGATCAAGAATGAGTGGGTATTGAAATTTTCTAACCCGGATGTTCGCCCTTAATTTTTATCGCAAATTATAGTGATTATAATGAAGATATAAATTCTAATACTTAATCAAACCTGTTGAATAATAATCTATGTAATTGAAAAATTAGTATAAAAAAAAAACCAGATAATATAATTGGACAGTAGCGTGCGCAATCAAAATTTTGCATTTTGCGAAAGCTACCCCCTACATGTTTTCTTCTTCGAATAAAAAAAAAAACTTGTGTGGACAATTTTTTAGAAGATTGTACTTCAGTAACAGTTACAAAATATGCACATATTCTTATAATGTATGTTTGCTTCTAATTTTGTGTCATTTATAAAAATATTAATGAAAATAAAAATTCGAATATGATATGAAGGTCCAGTGGGCGCGCGGCTCGCAAGATTAAACGCGCCTAGGGCGCGCGTCTGTTGGATCTCGCGCCTGGCGCTCGATAATATCTGTATCTCGCGCTACGGACTCGGTCTTTGTACTTCTTCCACATTTGTGCACAGACCTTTTATAATTAAAAGTCAAGCATCGACAATTGTAATTTGGTGATTGTGAATTTTCTTTTGTTAAAGCTCCTTCGGCTTTAACGATCATATCCTCATTACGCATTCATAACATGCATTGATATTGAAACAGATATGTTTTCATTGTCTTCGCTTTATAATGGAAAAAGTGGGCATCCTATAAAACAATTATGTTAATTAAAATTTGATTGCACTGTGTTGTTTTTCCAAAAACATAATTTGTATATTTTCAATGTTATTTTGACGATTAAAACAAAAAAATACCCATCCTGTAGAAATATGATCATTAAAAAATTTGTAGACCTTTTTGAGTGGACAACTTTTGTTCATTAATTTTTTCGTACCTTGCGTTTTTTTTTCAAAAAATTGTTGTTGTTAATGTTATTTTTCACGAATAAAACAAAAACTACCCAGGCAGAAATATTATATATAGTTTATATATAGTGTGAAGTATTATATATAATACTCATTTGTCTTATACATTTTTTATATAAAACAAATGAATATTATATATAATACTTCACACTATATATAAACTATATATAATATTTCAGCCTGGGTACGCGCCCTATCAAAAAACTATTGATAAAAAATGTGTAGCTCATTCTTGTTTGAGCAACTGTTATCTATTAATTTTTTCATAGTTTGTGTCGTTTGTCCAAAAATAGAATTTTTTTATTTTTAGTTCTATCTTTTACAGTTAAAACAAGAACTACGCGTTCCATCAAAAAATAATTAGAAACAAATTTATAGATCTTTTTCAAGTGTAAACTTTTGTTTATTAATTTTTGTTCGTACTGTGCGTCGCTGTTCGAAAAATTTAATTTTTTTTATTTTTAATGGTATTTTTCACGATTAAAACAAAAACTACGCATCCTATCAGAAAATTATTAATGATAAATTTGTAGCCCTTTTTTGGATGAACAATTTTTTCATAACAATGTTTGTCGTAGCTTGTGTCATTTGTGCAAAAATTTAATTTTTAAAATTTTAATAATTATTTTTACGAATAAAACAAAAGCCACGCGTCCTGTAAAAAAATGATTCGCAATAAATTTGTAGATCTTTTTTGTATGGATAATTTTTGTAGGACCATCTTTTTTTGTATCATGTATAGTTTGACGCAAAATGAAAATTTTCATTTTTCATTGTAAAAAGCAACGCTTTTCTTTTCTAGACTTTTTCCATATCGTGCGTTGTTTGGCATACAATTTTCATTTTCGTTTTTTTTCTTATTTGAAAATGCTATAACTCTGATATTTTTTTTTAATCGAAAAAAGTCGTAAGGATAAATTGGTTAACTTTCCGAATACTACAAACAGCCGTACATAACATTTTTAAATCTTGAGAAAAATAATGTAAAAAATTTTTAAAATGCTTTAACTTTTGGAATTTCCATTTAAAATAGCTGGCTAATGAACTTGTCTTTCCTTTTAGGCCTTAAAAAGGCGTGCCAAAGCTCAAGCCAATCTGCTCATTTTTTCGAAAGTTATCGTGCCTACAGACTACAGATTACAGACACAGACACCATCGTAAGAATATTTTTTTCTGATTACAAAAGTAAGGTCATTAAAAATAATAATAATGTAAAATTTCTAAGAAAAAGCGGATGTTTAAGGAAAATATAATATCTTCCTTCATTCCTGCAAAAATGCAGCAAAAGGTCCTCTATGTAGGAAATTCAAGTCCAAAGACCAGATGGCACAATTACGAATTGAAGTTATCTAAAAGCATTTTAGTTTTTTTTCAAATAAATATTTGTTTGAAGCAATTAGTAATGACAGCTACCTTTTTTCTTCGAATAGTAAGAGATATAATCATTATGTTGTATGAAAAAAGTTAATATCTAATTTACTTGTTATTCCAATTTTTCTCGTTAACAAACTAACCCGGTTATTACACGTACCCACATTGCCCTTACTTGTCAAAATGATGATAGAATTAAAATAATTTAAGCAAAAACGCTTAAAAATTTGATTATTTTGCTCGTATTATTTAAATTCTATTATCATATAAACATGAAATGTATATAATTTTACCCTATTGCACAAGCTACACCTCCTATTCTTATTCATATCAAGCCTTATTTTCAGCAATTTATTATATGTTTACCTAAATATATAGCTGTTTCAGCTAAATTTGTCCATCTAGAGATTTTGTAGATAAAAAAATTTAGCTAAAACAGCAGACGAAATCCAGTAGAAGGTTTAGCTGGAAGAGCTAATCCATTTTTTCACTGCATGAATTACCCAGGCTACATCCTTTAAAGATCAATTATAGCTAAAAATACATTTTAAATTACTATTGGAATATTAGGAATCTATACACTATACAAAATGTGTATTTCAAAATTCAAGATTTTTCCGTCACCTGGTATAATTATTAAAAATGTATTCATTACGAAGAACATTCTTTTTATACTTAAGAAAAAATATTGTGTATATTATTTTATGAAAAAATGTTCAGTGGCCATTTCAGACCATTGAATTGTAATGAAATTACAAGATTTCGTATTCTAAGCCTGATTATTATCAGGCTTAGAATACGAAATATTGTAATATTTTATTAATAACTAATTTATTAATAATATTATTTTCCATAAATCTACGGTTTATCCCTCAAATAATAACAAATATTTCTTGCAAAAAATATAATTTTTTCAACTTATTTAATAATTAAGCAAAATCAAGAATTAAGAAAATTCATTTTGCAGACCCGAAACGGCCTACACTGTTAGAAATATCTGGTTGAATTTTCAACCACATGTGGTTGAAGTTTTATACAATTACCGTTGTTGAAAATTCAACCACATGTAATTGAAATTTCAACCATGCAGTTGAAATTTCAACCACATGTAATTGAAATTTCAGTAACGAGAAACAAATTTTTTCGGGACAATTAGTGCATTTCAAGGCAATTATAATTTTTCAAAAATCTTAAAGAAAACCCATGCAGATTCCTGAAAAATACTGTGCTTTGAAATTCACTAACTGTACCGAAAGAATTCTGATAAGGAGCAGTGAGTTATTTCGTACGTTTGTGTCGTGTGATCCATGAGATTAACAAAGTGCATATAATATTTAGGAAAATAAGCAGCTTTAAAGAAAAAAAGCAAAAGGTCCGTTGGAATTATATTACCATAATGAGTTGCGCGCCCAATCAAACTTTTCAACACTGGTTTTTGTAAACATAACCTAAAAAAGCATACAGCAGTTAGTACCAATAGTCTGAATGAAATTTTCCCGTTATGATAATATTAATCCAACGTACCTTTTGTTTTCTTCTTTTCCTGAATATTATATGTCCTTGATTAATACAAACGTACGAAATAACTCCTCGTGGGACTTTGTCTCGATGGGCTCTGGCCTGGACAGAAATACGAGGGCAACATTGTGTATGCGCAAACGTCCTATTGAATTTTCAACTACATTTGGTTGAATTTTATTTCAACTCCGTGGATGAACGAGATTTCAACCACAAACGTGGTTGAAAAGTGGTTGAATTTTCAACATATTTTTAACAGTGTATCGTAACATCTAAACAATTTTTTTAAATAGTAGTTTGTTTTTAATAGTCGCCTTTGCGAAATTAAAAATTTTTAATTTGTGTTGAGCACCTTATTGGACAGTACCAATAATCAGTCAGAATCAGCAGTTAACCAATAAATTATTTTTTCAACTGAAATTAGTCTACAGAGTTCTTTTAATAAGAAAAGTAACTAAAAGATTAAAGCCACTCATAATAAAAACAGAATAAAGAAACCCAATAATTATTAATTATATTTTTATTTATTTAAAGTCATTTATAAGTACAAACGTTATAAAAGATATAAAATCTTTGTAAAATGGTAAAAGGTACAGAAACAGAGTACTGATAATTAATGATAATTACTGATACTGATAATTAATCAGGCATCTTTGAACTTACAAATAAATTTGGATAAACGTTAAACGGAATAATTTCGGACATGTGGGGTAAATTCGGAGATTCCTAAATTGATAATTT
>CAKNWW010265769.1:0-11221 GCA_932074435.1 Andricus kollari
CTGAATGTTTGATGCATGCCGTCTCGCCGTTTCAATTTTAAACTGAAGCTGTGCAATACGCTCGCGAGTCTTACTCAGGCGTACTGAAGTATCGTCACTTCTATTGTCGCTAAGCAAAGAGACTGCCTGCTCGTAAACTACACAGTTCAGATCCCAGAGATTAACATATTCAGGGAGCAAATTAAGTAGAGCATTATTAGCTTCAGATAATTTGTCCATCCTGAGAAAGACTTTTTGGTGGACAGATCTCCTACTTCTCATGTTGGCATTATCGGCTATCTGCAAAGGTGGTCTTGCTGGAACGGGTGGTATGTTCTCTGGAGAATGTTGCTCTTCTTGCTGAAAAAGAGCTTCATATCCGTTTCTGCGCAAAAAGGATACCTGATCTCTTAAATACTGAGGCGTTTTATGAGCATATTCCGGGTGCATATTGACCCAACGGTCATGTAACCTCTGCATGAATCCTCTTCGCGTCGGTGAGCTTCTTTGCCAACAGGTAAGGATGTCTCTCCTGAGTTGGTCCGACCACTTAAATCGATGTTCTCGCGTTTGTCCGGGGCCATTGCCTGGTCGTCGCCTCGGTTCGGTCCTATTGCCACTCCCAACTGAAACATGGCATTATTATTATTATTATTATTATTATAATTATACCAATAAACTATTTCCATTTCGGGGTAGGCGTGACTTGCTCGGTTGGAAAGTAGTAGTGTTGGAAAGAAGGCATCGATTGTTTAGAATGATCTAAAATTTTCGTGCTATTTATTTGAATAAAACGTTCGTTCCGCAACACTGCTGTGACCCAGGTTGCTGATATATCTCTCTAGCGATCACCCCAAGTGAAGAGCTTCACAAGATTGTTATGTGAGTTTCCCCACTCGGGCCAATTAGTATCCAAGGTCTTTTGTTTCAGGCTTCATGCACTCTACTCACATTCTTTTTATAAATTATTTGTCGGCACACTTTTCTGTCCTAGCATACTTCTCTAGCTTCCTCCACGTCCATGCATTTTTGTATGCAAGCTCTCGTGTTTCTATGGTTTCTTATGCCTTTTCGGATTGAGGTTTCATTCACACATTTCAACCATTCTTCTCGCGGTCTGCCTCTGGGGATACTGCCATTTACTTTACCTTTATACACTTGTTTCCTCAGACGTTCATCTTTCATTCTTTCAACATGTCCGAACCATCTTAACTGATTGTTTTCCCATGTGTCAACTATTGTCTCTGTTGCACCACATTCTTTGAAGATTATTTCGTTTCTCACTTCGTCCATCAGTGTTTTCCCACATATTATGCGCAGAGGTTTCATGCCAATCGCGTTAGTTTTAATCTTGTCTTTTTCTTGATATGTCCATGTCTCGCTACCGTATAGTACAGTCGGTACAAATATAGATTATGCATGGTCATTTTAGCTTTTGTTGATATATTTTTACTTCTGAGAATGGACCCTGCTCTACCGATAACCTTCTTAGCCTCATTAATGCGCCTATCTAACTCCCCATCTATTTTTCCATCGCTATTGAATAGGCTACCCAGATATACGTACTATTTAACTTGTCCTAATCTCTCATCATTTAGGACAATGTTGCACGTTGTTTTTTCACCGTTTCCTAAAAACACTATGATTTTTGTTTTAGTCACGTTAATTTTGAGGCCCATGTTCTTCATGCTTGTATTTAGTCTGCTCAACATTCTTTGCAAAGTCTTCGATTGATTCTGCTATAATAACCTTGTAATCTGCGAAAGCTAACCCAGCCTGTTTTATACCTAAAGGTATGTAATTCTCTTAAACTTTATTTGAAATTAATGTAAAACTGCATAAAAGGTCGATCCCCTTCAATTTTGTTTGAACTCACATATTTGATGTATTTTTTTATTCTGAACACGAATCTGGTGAAAAAACAAATTAACTTTTTTGTTGAATATTCATCTTTCCCGGTTAAAAATGCAACTGCCTTCTGGAAACATCGTCTTTTTTGGATGAAAATTCATCTGCTTTGTTAAAATTTTGTCCTTTTGGATTGTAAATTATCTTTTTATAGGGTAGAAGAGTAATCTTTTTTGGTTGAAAATTTATCTTTCCTTATTGAAAATTCATCTTTTTCTTTGAAGATTAAAATGTTTAGTCGCAAATGAATCTGTAATTTTGGTTTGAAAAATCAGCTACTTCGTTTAAGGTTAATCAAATATTAGATAATAATAGATTTAAATAATAATTTAAAAAAATTTTCGTTTTATCTTCTTATACTTAAAACTGAGTGCATATTTAAATCAAATTAATGTGAGTCCTGTATTAGATTAAATTTGAACCGCTGCAAATTCCTAAATTTCATACCAAAAATATTCCATTCTAATCAAGATAGGTTAATTTTTAACCAAGTAGTGGAATTTGGAACCAAAAAGATTAAATTTCTACCAAAAAGACGATTTTTAAACAAAATACATGAATTCTCAACCAAATAGTTGAATTTTGAACTAAAAAAATATCAATTTTAATTCAATTGGAATAATTACATTTTAAGTTTTAAAAGGAATTAATTTTTTGTTAAAGAAAAAACGAATTTTAAACTCACCATTGGTAGTTATTTTGGCTGTCGACACAATTGTATATTTTTTTAATTCTAGTAGAATATGTGCTGAACTATCTGGTGCACGATCTGCTGCACCTGCGGAGTCGATTCACTATTTACAGTTATTTAGGCTATGGATATGAATCAAATTTTCAAAAAGCTCTTTTAGACTACATACTAAACTACATCATGCGCGGTCCGGTGCACCCGGATCATCGACTCACCTCTGGTAGTTATTTTGGATGTTGGCACAGTTTAAATGTTTGAAAAATTCTCGTAGAATACGTACTGAAGGACCTGGTGCACGATGTGGTGCACCCGTATCGTCGACTCACCTCTGGTAGTTATTTTGGATGATGTCACGATTTAAATTTTGAAAAAATTCTCGTAGAATACTGGCTGAACGACCTGGTGCACGATGTGGTGCACCCGGATCGTCGACTCACAATTGGTAGTTATTTTGGCTGTTGGCAAAATTAAAATGTTTTTAAAGTTCTCGTAGATGACATCTTGAACGACCTGGTGCACGTTCCGGTGCACCCGGATCGTCGTCTCACCGCTGGTAGTTATTTTGGATGTTGGCAGGATTTAAATTTATAAAAATTCTCGTAGAATACGTGCTGAACGACCTGGTGCACGATGTGGCTTTAGCCATGCTACCATTCAGCCGTCACCCATGCTTTAGCCAGATATTTCCAAGTTTGTTGCCAGGCGTGAGCCATGCAAACTTTTTTCACGCGGGTTATAGCTATATAATTGACACAATTTGTCATAAAATTGGCTTAAAACTTTTTTTCAATGCATTTCGTAATCTCTCATGGTGGAACCATGGGATTCGGACACAAGCCATACTTCAGCCATACTATGGGAAAACTATGGGCGAACTATGGGCAAAAACTTATTCAAGACTTGAGCCATGGTGCACGCGGGATATATTTAGATGTAATCACAACTTGAAATATAAGCATACGGTATGTTTGACCGATGCCGAAACCATCATTAGGATTCTATAATGAGTTGACTATAGCAGAATTCAGTATTTTAAATAAATATATATAATGTATATCGACTGGGAATTTCATTTCGGTACATCAAAAAATTGTGTATATACATAATTATGCATATTATTATATATGCATAATAAACATAATTCAGTCTTCCAAAACAAAGTATAAATTCTTTCATTCCACACGAATTAGATATTTTTCTTCATTCCCATACAACATTTTAGTTGATGACAATTAAATAAATACTTGACTTATTTGACAACAGACGATTGAATTAAAATTTTAATTGAAAATAATTAAGTTAAATTTTAATTGTTAATTTGAACATTTTTACTTGAAAATTTAATTTTAATTGTCAATTAGAACAAATTTAATTTAAACAATTTTAATTAGAAATTAAATTTTAATTCTCAATTGGAAAAATTTTAATTAGAAATTAAATTTTAATTCCTAATCAGAAAAATTTTGATTAGAAATTAACTTTTGATTATCATTAGAAAAATTGTAATTAAAAATTAAATTTTAATTGTCAATTAGAAAAATTTTAATTAGAAATTAAATTTTAATTCATATTTTAAAAAAATTGAATTTATTGTTGAACTTTAATTATGTAATTGTCAATGGACTAATTACTATTTCTGCAACCCTGCCGCAGGTCATATCAGACTCTAACAGAGTCATATTTTTCTTGTGTTTTGAGCAAAATCGTTCAGTTGGAATGAGTTCATTTTATCTCAACCACTGAAGTGTTTTTTCTCTTTTTTGAAGAATCATACTCAGACTGAAAATATTATGTTTCATTCATCTTGGTTAGAACTCGAGAGAAGAAACCTTTGAAAATAATAAATCCACGCAAAAAAGGGGTGGGGATGAGGAGGCCCCAACCATCGCCCCCTCTTGTGAGATCCAATGCACGAGAGTGGGCGAATGGCGCGGCGAAGCCGCGCTATTCGCGTACTCGCGACTTATGATCTCCCCGAAGAATGATCTGACTGGAAGAAGTTGTTGTGTGTTACCCGTTTGGGCATTATTACACAATCTGAGAGAAATTTGACATGACTAGAATTTAAAGTGACGTTTGTTATATGTAGGAAAAAAGCCCGCAGACGGGAAAAAACCACAAAATCTGATAATTTATTTTATGAAAGAAAAGTAAAGTAGAAGAGTGGGAAGGGGGTAGAGGGGTCGAAAAATGAAAGTCGCTGGTTGACTTATTTCATGAGGAAGTCTTTCGGCATCGCGTGCTTGCGAAGCGGATCAAAATTATATTTCCCTAGAGAGGAGATATGTTCGAAAGGTGATAATGATGTTGATTCATAGAATTTAGTGGCGGTTTCTTTGATATACTCTGAAATGTAGGGTAATTGAAATTCTCTGTGAAGGAAAGAGTTCTTGGTTCTAGGAGCGCGGATGGTGGAGAAAGACCTGTCGCTTATTGCACTAAAATTTGTTCAATTTGATCAGATGTATCGATAATTTTCTCGATAAGGTTCACAACTTTTGTTTCAAAGATTTTGCTAAAATTTGCATATTGACTACACTGTTAGAAATATCTGGTTGAATTTTCAACCACATGTGGTTGAAGTTTTATACAATTACCGTTGTTAAAATTTCAACCACATGTAATTGAAATTTCAGTAACGAGAAAATTTTTTTTTCGGCACAATTAGTGAATTTCAAGACAATTATAATTTTTCAAAAATCTTAAAGAAAACCCATGAAGATTCCTGAAAAATACTGTACTTTGAAATTCACTAACTGTACCGAAAGAATTCTGATAAGGAATCAGTGAGTTATTTCGTACGTTTGTCTGGTGTGATCCATGAGATTAACAAAGTGCATAGAATATTTAGGAAAATAAGCAGCTTTAAAGAAGAAAAACAAAAGGTCCGTTGGAAGTATATTACCATAATGAGTTGCGCGCCCAATAAAACTTTTCAACACTCGTTTTTGTAAACATAACCTAAAAAAGCATACAACAGTTCGTACCAATAGTCTGAATGAAACTTTCCCATTATGATAATATTAATCCAACGTACCTTTTGTTTTCTTCATTTTCCTGAATATTATATGTCCTTTATTAATTTCATGGATCTCACGGCACAAACGTACGAAATAACTCCTCGTGGGACTTAGTCTCGTTGGGGTCTGGCCTAGCCAGCAGTATGAGGGCGCATTGTGTATGCGCAAACGTCTTATTGAATTTTCAACTACATTTGGATGAATTTTATTTCAACTCCATGGATGAACGAGATTTCAACCACAAAAGTGGTTGAAAAGTGGTTGAATTTTCAACATATTTCTAACAGTGTAATCTAAACGCAAAAAACCTTGATTTTTAAGGGGCTTTTTCCATGATAATCGATGTACCACTAATTTTCGTGAAAACTATTACTTGTAGATAAAAATGTTACAGACAAAATATGTGTAACTCGATTAGATGTACAACTTTTGTTTCCAATATTTGATGATATTGTGCGTATTGGTTTAAATAAACGCAAAAAACGTGACCGAACGCATTTCCGTAACTTTCTTCGTCTTTTTCTTGTTTCTAAAACGCAATCCTCTTTTTCTGAGAAAATAATGGTTTCAGGCAAAAAGTGTAATTCATAAAAAAGATTTATTTTTATACTAGCTAAAACTTTTCTTACAAACGTTTTTCGATATTCTACGAATTTACTCAGATAAACGCAAAAAAAACATGATTTTTATGGTGTTTTTTATGGTTTTCACCATGAAAATCGCTTTGTCGCCAATTTTCACTATCATATTCGTAATCAGCGCGTCAAAATACATACGTATACGAAGTTTCAATAAAATCGGAGAATTCAGCTATTCGGAACTTTATCCGGGTATCGTATAAATATCGTGTATCTTTAGATAAGAGCGATTAGTATTTGCCACTGTGCATTATATTACGAAAAAGAGTATTTGCTTTGCAGACTCTGAGCATTGAACTTCTTAAATTTAAAAGTTAAAGGCGATAGCCCACTTCAGAATCACTTAATGTGATTTTCGTTGAAGTGTCTGCACAGGAAAGACACTAGTGTCAAAGACTAGGAATATATTTTGAATCTCAGATTTTAAGAGAGAAAGATAGAGAATAGCAAGAAAGCTTACTTTTATTAAAATTGCATTTATTAGCAGATAGATTGAATAAAATTTGAAAAAGAACAAAAATAATATTTTTGCGTGTTAGATAAAGGCTTAGAATTTAAGTGTGTGCTGCAAATAAATAAATAAATAAATAAAGGCATTTTTATATTTTTCGAATATTAAAATTTAGACCATAAGATAGGTCAGATTTCAGGGACCATCTTCTACATTTAGCTAGAATAGCTTTTGGTGAATAAACACCTGTTTCTGATACGAGAATATTACTTCTTTCTCCATGCGAAACCCTTATTATTAAATGAAATTATCCGAACAATTGAAATATTGTTTCTAAAAGTTAACTAGCCAAACTCCGGCGGTTACACTATATACACTTAGAATATAAATTATGAAAACATTATCGTTCCTCAATTAAAACTCAAAAACCAGCAGAAAGTATTAAACAAATTATTAAATTATGTTTCTATAGCAATTCATTGCTACTCATTGAATTAGTGAGTCGGCACTACTAAGCAGATTAGTAGAATATCCTTACTAATTCATTTAGTAACATGAATCTTACCATTTCATTTAGTAGAAAGTGATAAAATTACTAATTTAATAGACAGATCCGATGCCACTAATTGTATTAGTAAAATTTCTACTAATTCGGATTTAGAGAGTATCTTTTTACTTTAAAAATTACGACCATTTGGTTACAAATGCAACATTGTGGGTTCCAAATTCAACTTTTCTAATAAAGTAATCTTTTTTGGTAGAAAACTCAACTGTATTTTTAAATTTTTTTATTTTTTTATTCAAAATTCATCTTTTATGGAAGAAAAGTCATGTTTCATGGTTAAAAATGTATCTTTCTTGGTTAAAAATTAACTTCTTTGCTTGAAAGTTTAATTATTTTTGTTATTGATGCAACTGTTTGCTTGAAAATTAATTTTTTATTGTCAAAATTTGTCAAATATGTAATTAATACGAGGTAATAATAAAACCTATAACTTTGTACGAATAAGTATGAGGAAAAGGTTCTATAAAAATCTAAATTCTTTCACTAATTACCAAGTATGTTAAAAAAGAAATTTTATTCTTGAAATTCATCAACTGTATTATTTATACCACAAAATAAGAAATTGTTACTTGTTGCAAATTTCTGCAAAAATACACTCTTATAAATTGTTAACCTTACTACGTTTCCTAGAATAACCTTATATTATCATGAACACCCGTTGAATTTTTGTCGATACTCATAAGTCGCTACGCGCCAGATGAGGCATCCTGGGGTATCGTGATATCAGCATTCATTTCCTTCGGTTCACTTGAATAGACCTTTTCATTTAAGAGCGGAAGCTTAGGCGCTGCCATGATACTTAGCGGACATTTAAAGGTTTCGGACTATGTCGTTAAAATGTACACTGTGATACCAAATTTTAATGTGAAATTGAATGAAAAAGATGTGCCAGGTGCTGAATTACAGCATAAAAAGGTTGACGAAAACACTATTTGCCAGTTTCTATCACGAAATGCAATGAGGAAATATAAGTGTCTTTGTTTACATTCTTTATGCTGGAAAAATACTTGTCCCTGCGCGCACATAACCTCACCCACATATCACTTTTCCTGCATTCCGCGCAATTTTTAATATGCATTTCAAGTGCATCATCGGGAATGTTACCTTCAAAATATGAAACAGGGTTTTGGAAATGAAATAAAATAATAGTTACATTCCAATTACGACCTTTTTTCTTTTTAATGGACATGCATTGGAACTTAAAAATATAGTTGAGAAAATTTTATACAATTTTTGCGACCTATAAGGGGCGAAAAATATCAATTTTTTGTAAAGATATAAAAAATGACGATCTTTCGGGCTGCTTTCCTTTGTGTTTAAAAATATAAATCACCTTTTTCTACATCCGGAAACGATTAAAATTGTCTGCTCGTAATATTACGCTGAAAAAAGTGAGCCGAATGAGAGGTCTTTAATATACATTTAAATTATGTTTAGGCCCTTCAAAAACAATGTATATGTATAAACATGTAAAATTACTATTTTTGAAAAACTGTGTATGATGAATGCCACTTTATAAGAATTTGTATTACATTGTGCATAATTTTGCGTTATGATCTACCGTTTGCGAGAAAGAATAAATTTTCTGTAAAAACAGATAAATACGCGACGAGTGACCTCTAAATATTATCTGTTTTGTTTCCTTGCTCGTGGCATACTTTTAACCTGAAAGGAACAAAAAACCGAAAATGCAAGTTGATATTCGGACTTCATTTCTTTGAACACCCTTAATGCACATATACGATGCTTTAATTAAAAAAGTACAGCCTGCAATGAATATTGAAGACCTAAAAACTTAAATGATATGAAAATTACCCATATAGCTTCACACGCTTGAATGCTAATATTATTATAAAAAAACAATGATTTTTAATTACATTTTTACGTCACTTTCTCACCTGCCAATGTTAGGAATAATCCCATTTCTGCGAGTATCTTCTCCCACCGTCTTTCTGTAGTAGGATATACATTACCAGCTTTGTAATTTTTTTGCGACACTTGAAAATATCTGGTCGGCACTTTCCCAGATGTCTGATACACTTTTCGTATTTTACCCATGCTTCGCTACAAAAAAAATTGTAACGTTACTTTTAAAATGGTATGTAAGCCTTTATATGCAGTTTCAGTACAGCTATTTTGTCTCCAAACTAATGAGCAACGGAACTAGTTAGTGAGGGGAGACAATTTGTTGACGAAACAGTTAAGTTTATGAATCATATTAATAAAGTTCGAAACTAAATGTAAGCGCAGAAATACTGAAAATAGAAAATTATATATTTTCAACCTCACACAATAGAATTCCCTTCGCTAATTGGTTCCGTCACCCTACTGAACATTTTAAATCGTAACAAATACACTGAAAAAAAAAATTTTTGGATCCAAAGAAATGCATTTCTTTGATTCCATTTATTTCAGCCATGAAAACCGTTTACTTAATTGTACTGAATATTTTTTAAAAGCGACAAACTCGTGCATTGATTCAAAGAAATCATTTCTTTAGGTGCTATTTCTGTAAAATAAAGAAATATTTCTTGGACTCAGAATATGAGATAATTAACTCAAGGAATTGATATCTTTAAAACTAAGAACCTAGTTTCCTTGAATCTCGCTTTCGCATCCAAAGAAATATTTCTTTAGTTCAATGATTTTGAGCCTTTGAATTAAACAACATTGTATTTAAATAAGTTATTCATTGATGCGTGAAACAAATATTTTGGTTTCTTTGAATCAAAGAAATATTTAGATAAATGAAAGCAATATTAATTAAGTGAAAGCGATATTTCTTTCATGTAAGGGGATTGATGCTTTAAAATGTAAAAAAAAAACAAATAAACTTAAGGTCTGACAATCAGGGGGCTCAACTTTGTCAAGGAAATCAAGAGGCCTTAAGTACTCTAAGTACCTGTTATACAAATTTTCAAATTTTAAAGGTTTCATAAGTCTCGAGGGGAGGGGGGCAATCGCCTTGTATTGGATTCGCTCTTGTTTACTTACATAGTATAAATTAATGAAAGAGTATATTTAAAAAAGCTTAATGATTTTTTTTCGAGTTCTGTTATAGAAAATGTGTGTCGCCGATCGGACATAAAACCTGAGGGACATACATAGAAACATTTATAAACATCTTTTATAAAATATTCCTCTCTTCAACTCATTACAAATGTTCGTTGAGCACTAGGGTGTGGTTCATCAAAAATTTGCTTTTATTTTTCAGTCGTTTTTTAGTAAGTATTTATTTCTCTACGTAAATAATACTTCGCTAACTTTTTAAAAATGTTTGACCAAATTTTTGGAAGGTTTCGAAAATCGACTGTATGCAAAATTAGATATTTTTTTTAGTTTTCAATTGCAAAAAAAAAAATACATATTTTAATTTTAGATTGAAATGTGTTAAATGAAAATTGTAGCGAAAGTTACTCTCTAAATCTGAATTAGTAGAAATTTTACTAATTCAATTAGTAGAATTGTGTCTGACTGTTAAATTAGTAATTTTATCAGTTTCTACTAAATGAAATGGTAAGATTTATGTTACTAAATGAATTAGTAAGGGTATTCTACTAATCTTCTTAGTAGCTCCGACTTACTAATTGAATGAGTAGCAATGAATTGCTATGGAAACATAATTTAATAATTTTTTAAAATACTTTCTGCTGGTTTTTGAGTTTTAATTGAGAGGCAATAATGTTTTCATAATTTATATTCTAAGTCTATATAGTTATATCAATAATAATTGTGTATTAACAATGCGATTTTTTAACCTTTTTTTGTTTTTGTTCGTATCGTATCGTCTGACAAACCGATCAATGTGCTCGTTAAACGTCAGTTTTCAAAAGATCAATAGAAAATGTAAACACATCAAAACGCAAAAACATCCGAGGAAGAAAACGAGAATCAGATGTCGAACTGATATAGGAAGGTTTAACAAATTCAAGTATAAGAAGATAAAAGTGAAATTTCTTTGAATTATTA
>CAKNWW010265782.1:0-10217 GCA_932074435.1 Andricus kollari
AATTTGTAAGAATTTTCAAACGTTAGAAAAGAATAAAAAAAATTTCATAAGATTCCAGGGAAAATTTCAAATGATTGTTTATTTCAAAAAATGAATTTTTGGATAACATTGAAAAAGATTTCAAAAGATTTCAAATAATTTTCTAAAATTTGTAAAAAGAATGTAGAAGATATTGAAACAATGTTTTAGAAAAAATTATAGTAATTTTAAGAGATAATCAGATGTTTGGAAAAATTCAAAAACTATTTTTAACTTGAAAATATTCCAAAAACTTTAAAACAAAATATGGAATTTTGAAGACTTCGATCAAAAAGTTTAGAAGGTTTTCAAGAATATTGAGAGGTTTCAAGAAAAAGAATTTTTCTTAAGATTCCAGGGTAAAAATCAGTTTTATATTTTATTTAAAAAAAAACAATAATTTTTAAAGAAAACTAAAAAAGATTTCAAAAAATTTGCTTAACTTTCTAAAAATGTTGAAAAAAATTTGTAATAATTTAAGGGAATTATGCAGAAGGTAGCAGAATTAAAAAAATTTTTTAAGTTAAACTATTGTTTTCTTCATTAATTGTATTTTATCTAAGATTTATCATTTTAGTTGAAAATTCATGTCTTTGGTTGAAAGTGTAACTATTTCGTTGAAACTTTGTCTTTTTTTGGTGGAAAATTAATAATCATGGTAGAAACTTCATCTGTTTGGTTAAAAATTCATCAAACCAGTTAAAAGTTCCTCTTATTGATTGAAGATATACTTCTTCTTTCTATGTTATTTATATTTAATTAATTTTGAAAAATAGCTGTCTGTAGCCTTCAATAAATAGCTCCTTTTCACTTTTTTCTCTGTTAAAGGAGTACATAATGGATTTCTCATATCTCATTTGTAGGTAAATTCTGCCATCTTTATCATCTCGAAAAATTGTGAATATGATTATAATTCAATGCATTATAATTGACTCTTAAATTTGTTTAACACTTAACTTATTTGCAAATTATATTGCCGTATTAAATATTTTTATTTTATAAATTAAAAGAAATGTTATTTCTGAAATGAATTGTGATTTCCTCGATATAACATGTCTATGAGTATATATATTTCAATTTAATAAATTAAATTTAAGAAATTTAAGAAAAATGAAAAATATGAAAAAATGCATTGAATTCAGTAAGCTTTTAAAAATGCCTTAGAATCTTTCTGGACCATAAAATAATTCAAATCCTATAAGTGACATTAAATTACTGAAATCAATTAAAAAATTCTTAGGATCTTCCAAAATACTTCAAGATATTTAAAATCCTTCAAAATATTCTGGAATTCCTTGAATTTACTTAAGTTCTTCAAAACCCCTTGTAATTTTTAATAACACCTTAATTATTGAAATCCCTTGGAAATGCCTTGGAGTCTTTTCAAATTCCTTACATATTTATTTGAAATATTTTAAAATTATTTGAAAGTTGAAACTTTTTAAAGCTTTCGAAAATGCCTTTGAATCTTCTAAAATATTTAAAAATATTTAAAATCCTCTGAAATCAATTAAAACCTCCTTGGAATTTTTAAGCATACTTTAAAAGTTTTCAAATCCTTAAAACTTGAAATTTTTTTTTAAATGCCTCGAAATTTTTTTCAATTCTCAAAAATATTTAAAATTCTCTGAAATCAATTACTCAAATCAATTGAAAATTCCTTGTGTTCTTGAAATTTGTTTAATCTATTTAAAATTAAAAAATGTTAAAAACAGTCTTAAATATTTCAGATCCTTTGAAATTCCTTCAAATTATTAAAATAAAAAAAATGCATTGAAGTCACTAAATATTTCAAGACCTTTTAAAACTTTAGAAATAACTTGAAACGTTTTAAGGCTTTCGAAATTAAGTGAAAAATCCTTGGAATCTTAAGGAAAACTCTAAAAGTTTTCAAATCCTCTAACTTTTTTGAAATTCCGTAAGATATTCCTAATTTTTACAAATTTCTTCAAATTATTGAAATAAATACAAAATTCCTTGAAACGCTTCAAAATTTCCTGAAATGTTTTAAGCTCTTTAAAATTTTTTTAATTTCTTTGAAAGTATTGACATCTCTTTAAAATGGGTTCGATTATTTTAAAATACACTATAATATGTCCAATTCTTTAACATTTCTTCAAATTATCGAAATAAAAAAAATTCCTTAAAATCTTCTGAAATTCTCTCAAATATTTTCCTAAAATATATATTCAGTTGAAATCTTGTAAAATCGCTCGATATTTTTTAAATCCTCTGAAATCCAATTAAATTACTGAACTCAATTGAAAATTCCTTAGAATCTGTTAAAATACCCTAAAACTTTTCTAATCCTTGAAAATCTTTTGAAATTCATTGCAATTATTTAAATATCTTGAAAAAGCCTTAGATTCTTCTGAAAAACCCTATACTATTTCCATAATTTTTGAAGATTTCAAAGGGATTGAAAAATTGAGATTTTTCGAGAGATTTCGGAGGAAATTCAACAGAATTCATGGTTTTTTCAGTAGATTTCAACGGATTTTTATGATTTCATGTGATTCCAATGGTTTTAGGGTATTTTAAAAGATTTTAAGGGATTTGAAAGTGTCTTGTCAGAGTTCATGGGGGTTTAGGGGATTTCAGAGGATTTAAAAGATGGCTGAGGATATTTGTACGGCCGGCCGTACACAATCTTGCAAAGTGATTGGGGAGGTGGAAAGGGGTTACAAGGTGACGGTAGCGGACAAAATGTTCACCAATCATGACACTATAGGCCAGTCAATCAAGCATTTCGTGGTGCCACTATTCTAGAGTGGAAGCGATATGGATATTTGTGTAGTGCTGATGCCTGGGATGAAGGCCTATATGTTTTCAACAGCAGATTCGCAAACGCAAGAAATTGCGCGCTGTTCGAATTTCGCGAAACCATGTTTTTTTATGATTGCAACCAAGATGTGAATATGCGAGAAAAAAAGTTTAATTATAAATGAAAGATATCAAAAATATGTACAATTTGATTAGTCGTTCTTCGAGATCGGTTAATTTGTTTGCTTAGAAAAAAATCCAAAACCGTAAAAATTTGTCACTTTCTAATCTTGGCAATAATGCACGCAGGTCCTTCAAAAACGGTGTAAATATGTATTATTGTGAGGTGAAAGCTTGTGAACAATTTCAGCTTAAAGTAGTAAATACTGTGGCAGGAAATCTGTTTGTTGTTCACAGATTGTCTGTTTTTTCAGGTACTGTACTTTTTAAAAAAAACTATTTAAAAGCAATGAAAGTGTAGAATTTCAATCCACGATATCTCTTGTACCCAAATCAATACTCAGATTTTTTTCCTGAATAAAGTTGGTCAAAAACGGCTGAAAGCAGGAAAAGGCGTTTTTTCCTTATTGACAAATAGAATAACTTCCTTGATTTTAGTCTTACAAAATTGTGGTTAGAGTCCATGATCAGTTATGAGTTTTGAATGAAGAAACAAAAAGGAAAATAGCTCCACGATGATTAGAAGAGATAATTTTTTTTAAAACAATTACTGCAGGTGCTAGATATCGCATTGTTGTATTTTGAATATCAAAAAAGTTTTACTCATATAAACGAGGGAAAATTTTTCTTTTTAAATCTCTAAACGCAAGAAAAAAATTCAAAAAACCACTTCCACATGATCGATCTAGCTCAAAATCTTATCTGATCTGGAAATCAATCGGAACTATATTTCCTCTAAATTTCATGATCGTAGCTCTTTTACTATTCGAGATATGTTGAACAGAAGAAAGTTACACACTCAGACACATTAGGACACACGGATATTTTTTTAAAATTATATTTTCGAGCTCTGGGGTCGAATTATATCGAAATATGTCAAAAAAGTATATTTGAAAATTTAGGTCATTACAAACCTCCCTCTATGAGGAAGCAATAGTCGAATTTAATTTTACCTCGATGAATGATTCATTTCACTTCAAAATTATTTTATGACAAATAATTAAATTTCAAATATATATCAGTATAAAAATAGTAAAATTGAATTTTTCATTCCTTTAAATTCTTTTTTATTCATTAAATTCTATATATTATTTTTCAAACATTTCGAACTGCTTATTGGAATGCGTTTAAACTTCTTCAAATCCGTTTGAATTCTTTAAACTTCCTTGAAATCATCTAAATTCTTTAAATTACCATTGTAGTTCCCTGAATTCGTGGAATTTCCTAAATTCTAAGAATTCCCTACATTCCATAAACTTCAAAATAATGCAGAGAATTGAGGATTCCGAGATTTCAAAGGATTCTGATTATTGAGGAATTCAGATGAATAGAAGGAATTCAAAGAATTCAAAGTATTTAAGGAATTCAGATCAATAATCGTTAATGCAGATTAAAATTAAAATCTTTTTTGGTTGAAATATCAACTATTATATTTGATTTGAGAATTCATCTTTTTTGGTTGGAACTTCAACTACTCAGTAGAAAGTGAAACTACTTTGTTGGAAATTAATCTTCTTGATTGATGATTCACCATTTTATTTGAAGATCCTCTTTTTTTTTAAATGTAACTATTTTGTTAAATTTTTTTTTGTGAAAATTAAACTTTTTAACTGAAATTTTAATTATTCTATGTTTGGTTAAAAATTGACCTTCTTCAGTTTAAAATTTAATTATTTTGTTGAAAATTCCTCTATTTTTTGAAAATTAAACTTTTTTGGTATAAAATTAATATTGTTGGTTGAAAATTCTTTCAAAAATTCAAATATTAGTTTCATGATTTTGAAAAGTTTATTAATAATTAATCTTTTTTGGTAGAAAATTAACCTTCTTGGTTAAAAATTTATTTTTTTGGTCAAAAATTCATCTCTTTGATTGAAAATTAGAAAATTAAAAAGACATTAAAAATAAAAAATTCATTTTTTTGGAAAACGGCATGAGGTACGAACAAAAATTAATAAACGAAAGTTCTTCTCAAAAAAAAATCTTAAAATTTGTTATTGATAATTTTTAGTCAGAGCAAGTAGATTTTCTTTGAATTGTAAAAAACAAGATTAAAAATAAAAAAATTAAACTTTTGGAAAAGCGAGATAAGAGATGAAAAAAAAAAGAAAAGACAAAAGTTGCTCAACCAAAAAAGATCTACAAATTTGTTATAAACTCTTGTTATAGAAATATATTAAAAATAAAAACATTACATTTTTGGAAAAAGGACACAAGCTACAATAACCTTTTATTAATTTCTTCAGATTGGTCGTTAACCTTCATTTTTTACAAGGTGCAATGTCAGATTCTATTAGATATGGAATATAAAAGAATGTGACGTTGCATTATCTAACAAGTGAAGGTTAACGACGAATCTCAGACTTTTGGCTTCCAAACATTTCTGTTGCAAGAGGAAATATTTATCATGAATACTCAGAAATGACATAAGACTTAAAAAGTATAATTTACTCTTGATTTTATGATTTGTTCAAATTTTTAGAAACACTTTTCTAGATTTGGCAAAAAGTTGAACACAAGATTTCAAAATTTAAAAAAAAATCATTTTTATTTCGAAACTAAATATTTTTTTACTTCTTCACTAACATGATTTCAAGGTAGGCTGACTTTAAGCAACATTTTCTAATCTTTCAATTGATTTTACTTACAAAGTCGTAGATTCAGTTTCTGCGCAGATATTTTTCTTTAAAATAAAGTACGAATTTTTAAACGGTTAAAGGAAATGTACACAAATTTTATGTCGTAAGTGTATTTTGTTGAAAATTTGCCTTTTTTGCTGGAAAAATAATATTTTTGGCTGAAAATTCATTTTTTTGCTTGCAGATTCATCGTGTTAGTTAAAAATTCATTTTCTTAACTGAAAATTGAACTATTCTATTTTTTGTGGAAATTTAATCTTTTTTGATAAAAATGTAAGCTTATTTGTTTAAAAATAATTTATTTGCTGAAAATTGAACCGTTCTACTTCTGGTTAAAAATTCATTTATTTTGTTAAAAATTAAATTACTTTGTTAAAAATTCCTTCTTCTCTGGTTGATTTGTTTAAACATTTTAACTATTCCATTTTTGGTTAAAATTGATATTTTTTCTTTGAAAATTCATGTACTTTTTTGAAAATTTGTCTTTTTGTGTAGAATATTTATCTTTTTGGTTTAAAATTCCACTGATTAGTTACAAATTAATTTTTTTAGTTAAAGATTCATCATTTCATTTGAAAATTTCCTTGTTTGAGAATGGTACTGTTATGTTGAAAATTCGTTTTTTTTAGATAAAAATTACGATAACTTCCCAAAGAATTGACAGATTACTGCCTTACAATAATTATCAGTTTGTCAAACAGCCATTTTGGATAGAAATTCAAAAAGTTAGAGTTTTCAAAATTTCTGAGATCACTTTTTTTCAAGATTTAAAAATTCTATTTACGGCTGTTCATAGTGCACAAAAAGGCGAACAATTCATCCCAATTACTTTTTTCGATAAGAAACAAATTACCAGAGTTGTACAATTAAAAAAATTAAAAAAAAAAAAACGGAAATGAAAGTTTTTATCCAAATAACGTCAAAAATTCCAGTTTGCGGTCAAACTATACAAGCTGCGAAAAAAGAGCCAAGGATAAAAATTTTTCATTAAAAAAAGATCTACAAATTTGTTTATAACCAATTTTTGATAGGACAAACGACACAAACTATGAAAAAACGAATAATAAATAATTTTTTTTTTAAATGACATTAAAGATAAAAAATAAATATTTATGGAAAAACGAAAAAAGGTACGAAAAAAAATGGATAGGCAAAAATTGTTGAACCAAAAAAAATATACTAATTTGTGATAATTGATCACATTTTCATCATTTATGATTGAGAAATTATACATCGTAATTAAGAAAACCTCAATGCAAAATATAGAAAAGTAGAAGACAAACTTTTTTTTTATAAAAGGAAAGAGTAGTTTTTTGCATTACAGATAACAAACTAATACAAAAAGTTACATGCCTTCTTCATAATTAAAAAAAAAGTTACCCAGTAATCTTTCGGAATACAAATGAGTAACATTTCGCAAATTGAAAATAAAATTCTACTAATTAAATTAAAGAAATGTGAGCAACTAATGATTGATAAAAAATGACATGTTCAATTATTTGAAATATTTAATAACGCGATAGTGGAAAACTACTAATTGCTAATTATTTATTATTAAAATAATGGTTAGGAAACATTGTGGATCCTATTAGCAGCCTACGTCACCTCCACAAACATTCCGTATTTTTAAGTTATTGCTTCAGACTGGAAAAATAGACTTATTTACACACCTAATCAACTTTATCATATTTTCTTAACACAAAAGTGTTTTCCTTTCGAATCGCCTAAAGTTAAAATTGAAACATTTAATATTTGTTGATTTAAAATTTAAAATAATAATTTTTATCTCATTACTAACACAGGCCCACAAAAAAAAAACGTTGACTGTACTTTTGACCAGACCAATTTCTTCTTACGTATTTTTCGACGCTGAACCCGAATCCGCAATTAAGAAATAGCCTCCCCCATAATTTTTTGAGATATATCGAAAAAACAGCCATTTTTACGGGGTTTTCCTGAGTTTTTTGATTTAAAAAAACGAAGAATAATACGATTAATTTGACCTCAGCGAATTGAATTCTACGGATCAAAATACATCGAAAACCATGGTTTGAATATTTTTTCACTAAATTTCGACCCTTAATACGACTTTGAAAAGTCTAATTGACCATAAAAAGCCAAAACCGTAAAAAATGGATTTTGTTTGCATATATCTCAAAAAATCATGGGGGAGGCAATAAAAAGTTGGTCTGGACAAAAGTACAGGCAACTTTTTTTTTGTGCGCCTAAAGTTGAAATTGAAACATTTGATATTTGAGGATTTTAAATTTAAAATCATAATTTTTACCTCATTATTAATAGGAAGCAACATATAATTTAAATACACCTTATTTTACCAAGGCCTCAAATCTTAGAACTTGAAATTTAAAATTATTCAATCTTTAGGAGTGGGAACAATCGGCGCACAGTGGAAAAAATCCGGAAATTCTGGCCGAAAATATGATTTTAGATTTTTCTTTCTGATTAAAAATGACTATTCAAACCATTTACCTAATAGTATGAAGTATTTAAAAGACACCATATTAGATTATTCAGAAACTCAAAGGCTACAGATGATATGAAAACAGTATTTGTTTATGTAACTTATGTATTCAATTTTTGATTAAGTTCAAAGCGTTCCCAAACAGCGAGGAGAGGCTTAAATATTTTCTTGTCTATAAGCTTATGTTCATATTTAAACCTAAAATGCCTTTCATGAAACGAAAAAGCACTTAATTACTTTTCTGGTTCTAACACATTTTTTATTATGTTGGACGCATTTAGAGAGAATTTTCACAATCTTAGTTTGTGTGGATTGTGAAAAAAAAGAACGAAATCGTATCTGATGAAGGAATATTTAACCATCTTTTTCTGAAAGAAACATTGTGTTAACCGCTCTCGAATGTGCTTAACGCACGATGGAATTCGCACCAAAAAAATGAAGATAAGCTAACGTGTATTTTTACACAGATTTTTGTTCAATTCTCTAAATAAATATATGTAATTGTTTCTACGTTTTGGGGAAAATGTAAGTCCGGTTAACCTTAAATTTGAGAGGAAATGCCATTTGTGTGAAAGAACATCCTTTTGACACAAGAGGACATTTCTCTGAGTGCTATTAGTGTGATTTGAAAATGACGAAATTCATAATATCAAATGAAACTTTGTGAAAAAAATGGAAAAAAATGTAGCTGAACGGAAATTGCTGAAATCCGAAAAATGTACAGTTTACGTTTTTGCAAAATTTTAGATGAAGATGGTCGAATGCTCATCAAATGCAATAACTTGTCATAAAAAAAGCACAGACGTTTTCTGGAGAAAACTTTTAAAGTAAAATTTCTAACATCAGATCTGTGCCTCGTCGAGGAAGTTATGGATTAGAAAATTCTTCCTCAATTAAGAATTATATATATATATATATATATATATATATATATAATTAATTAAAAAACAAGGTTAAACAACCACCGCAGGGTCTCACTGGGAGCAACTGAAAATAATTTAGATGGAAACACGACGACGAACCGGCGAAACGCCCACATTGAGTGGACGAATCAACTCAAGGATGAGTTGCTAGACTGCTACGATGCCAGCATTATCTCTGTTCACCGAGGCTTTATGGCGCGTAAGCATACTCTGTGGTGCCAAAAACATCCAAAGCTTCAGCACGTTTCGATTCAATCGTTGCGAAATCAACGTGCCTATCTCTAGAAAAATGGATATGTACGCGGAGTGCTTCCCCAACCGCTGCTTGATCAATTTGCAGCCGAAGATGAGGAAACGACATTAAGACCAACCGCGGAAAACAGGCACCTTCTGAGAGATGATCACGATTTCTGGACAAGAAGGAACATTAACATGCAAGTTCCTCTTAAGCCCCAAGATCTGGCTGAAATGGATGCCTGCCTTCGTGGAGAAATCTCGCAAGAATCCGACCTCTGGACCATCAATTGCTCAGTTTATGGTGCCGCGAGAGCTTTGGCTGATTCAAATCGAAGGCTCAAACCTACGATGGATCAAAAGACCAAAAGACGCTTACATGAAATGAACAAGAAGATTCGACGGGCAAGACAGAATGCGTCCCGTGTACAGTGTGTGATTGACTACATAACATCTGGTAGACCGATCTTGAATCTGTGATCTTGAATCACATACTAAACAAGTCAAAGCTGCTGACAATCAAGCAGCATATTGTTGACAAAATACGGCTGTTATCTGACGCAAGCAGGAGAATAGAGAAGAGGGAGAGATGGATAAGAGAGAATCAACAGTTTATCGCCGACTCATCTCGCCTGTTCAATGATCACCCTGTTTCTGTCAAAAATCGACCTAAGCCCAACGAGGTAGAGACTTTTTGGAGAGATGTATACAAGATCCCGAAAACACTAAAGTTGAAAGAAAATACTGACAATATCATCCGCTTCAAGGAATTTTGCGACAACCTCATAAAATCTGAGGAGGAACGTCCATCAATCACTGCCGAAGAGGTGAAAAAAGCACTTCGAGGAACGAAGAACTTTTCCGGTGGAACTACGAGTGTCGGACAGCAGTCTCCGTTGCACACTCGAGGCCTAACATTATTTTCCAAGACTTCGAGAAACGAACTATATTCGTGATCGAATTCTCGACCCCGTCCGA
>CAKNWW010265785.1:0-10001 GCA_932074435.1 Andricus kollari
ATATGGATTATCGCGCCTGCCAAATTGGGCTGTTAAAGGCATGAGTAAAAAAAATCTTCTGCTGGCCTCGCAGTTATCATCTTCTAAAAATTGAAAAGAAATAAAAACTATGATTTTCAAAAACACCTTACTTTTTAATTTATATTTCAAGAAAATGTCTTATTTTTATACAGAAAAAAGGAAAACACTAATAGATGTTTTTCCTTATTACGAAAATTTAAACTTTTCAAATAAGGAATACATTTTTCAATCAAAATCTTCGTTCGTTACTAAATTTATTCTTTTGGAACCTTCAATTATTTTAGAAGAAGCACTACTTAATTCTTAGCCCATTATACTATTCATAGATCAATTTGAAAAAATACTTATAACATTATTTTCAAAATATCTTACATAAAGTTTTCAAGTATAGAATTAGGAATAGAAATTCTAAATCTTGAGACTTTGATTTTTTTCTTTCCTAATCTCATGAAATCATTTTTTGTCCAATGTTTGCGATGGGTTGACATTTTTTGGCGCTTGTCCTCAAAAACAATAAAATTTAAAAAAAAAAACAGAAAACTAGAAGTTTCTTTTCCATTTGCCAAAGTGATTTTCTCAATGCTGCTCCTTTTTAAAGCTTGTCACAACGTGACACAGTGGGATAAAAAGCAACTTTTATGGACAAAAATCGCCCGAGAGTACAAACTTTAACGGATTTTGATGTTTTCTTTTTTTAGAAATGACCTTAAGTCTTTCAGGTATAGCAAGTGACTGCGGATATTTCACTCCGACTAAACTGAAATTTGTTATTTAAGAGGTCATAAATCAATTAAATAACTAACTAAAAATAATGACTAGTTGGTCAGAGTAAGAAAAAAAAATTGTTCATGATTTTATAAATAAACTAATGAACAAGTCATTTTTTCGTGACTCGCAATGATTATCTATTTAAAATCTGTAGCGTTTGTATAAAATTTATTATATAAATGTGCCCTTACAATTAGTTACTAATAGCTGCTGTTTACCAATTATGTAAATAATTTCTGTAAAAAATGTGCATTTGGACTATTTTTGATGAATTGGCTTAATTTTTTGCGGAATCAGTTCGAAATGTCTTTTCTAAGATTCCATGCTATCATATTTTTTATTATGATAAAAGGTGTTGAATATATAAAAAATTTTGATAAACAAATGCACATTTTAACAATCTTTCATGAACACTTGAATAGGTCTAATTTTTTTTTGCGGAATCAACTTGAAATGTCTTGCTAAAGACTTCCTGCTGTCATATTCTTCATAATGACAAAAAATATTAATTATGTGAACAATTTTGGTAAAAAAATGCACATTTTCAGCATTTTTTCATGAATAGGCTTCATTTTTTTCGGAATCATCTCAAAATCTCTTGCCAAAGACTCCTTGCTATCATATTTTTCAAATTGATAGAAGCTATTAATTCTTTGAACAACAATTAAGCCTATCCATTAAAAAATGGGTATTTTTAATAAAAATTGTTTATATAATTAACCGTTTTTGTCATTATGAAAAATATGACAGCAAGGAATCTTTGGCAAGATATTTCGAGTTGATTCCGCAATATAATGAAGCTCATTCATGGCAAAATGGTTACAATGTGCATCTGTTTATAAAAATTATTAAAATAATTAATATGTGACATATTTCATATAAAATTGATGGATTTAAAATAGCTAATAATTGCGAATCACGAAAAAATGATAGGTGATTGGGAGGGTTAAGGAGGAGCTGTTATGGTCCTGTTAAGGTGGGGGAGGGTTTGAGAAATGTTACGTAACCTTTTTTAAAATGCAATAATTTACAAAAAAATCTAAAACAATATAAGAGGGTAGAGAAAGATGAAAAAAATGATTTTTTAAATTCTGTTTTTGATGTATGTTAAGGTATCCTATCGGGATACCTCGCAATTAAAAAAAAAATACTTATTAATTTTGGCCACCACAGTGTTTGAAAGTTTATTGAAGTTTAAAAAATGAAAAACTTTTGAAAGTTTAATAAATTAAAATCTTTATATTTGAATATAATTTTATATTATTATTTGTTATAAAAAAGTGTATACATACAAAATTGACACATAGAATACATTATATTTATAGTGAAAAAATCAGATCACTGAAAGTTACGTAACAATAGGATGGAGTGGGGGGGGGGGGTCACTGTCTTTTTTTATGGTAGGGTTACAAGGGGGGTGGGAGGGTCCAAAAAAGCTCAAAAAAGTGTTACGTAATATATGGACGACCCCTCATTAGTTTGTTTATAACATTACAAATAATTTTTTTCTTACTCTAACCAACTGGACATTATTTTTAGTTAGTAATTACAGTGGTTTATGACATGTTTTAATACATTTGAAAGTCTTTACAGAAATGGTATAACTGAAAAGTTAAATAACAGTTTTTGGCTCAGTCAAAGTAAAATATCTGCAGTCACTCGTTATACCAAGAAGCTTACGGCAATTTAAAAAAAAAAAAAACATAAAAATCCGTTTAGAATTGTACTATCGGGCAATTTTTCTCGAAAGAAGATGCTTTTTCCCCATTGTGCGCCACACAGTGGGACGGATCTGGTATTGCTGTTCAAAATATATAGCCTACAGGTCGAAAGTTTTAACTGATTGGAAATTATGTTTTTAGAACTGATCACCATTAAATTTATAAGAAAATTGTCGAAGCTGATTTTCAAATTATTATTTTTTTTTTGTAATTATTTATTTAACGTAAAGTGTTATGAAAAAAAGGATAATTTTGCAGATTTGATTGCTTTTCTCAGTAAAAAACTCGGTCTGTATCATATTTAATGGATACACTCTTAGAGAACATAAATAATTCATTTAACGATGAAGTTCATTTGTATAAACAATTGGTTTTCTGCGGAAATTTTTGTTTTAACTAGAATTGCTGAATTTTATTCTAAAAAATTATATTTGGTGTCTAAAATCTTATTATTGCTATTGACAATTTTAAACACAAATATTCAAGATGGCTACTTTACTCACAGCGTCAGATTTTTTATTTCCCATTAAACCTTGGTAGCATCGTTTAAAAAGTGAGTTTCGATTATAAAAATGAAATATTTTAATTGTGAATAACAACTTTTATAAAGGATACGCCTATTTTGGACTTTTCCTTGGTAAACAATTTGTTTTTACAATAAATATTACGATAAATGAATTTAATCAAATTTATAAACAAATTTAAATTAAAACATTTTACATTTGATCACTTATGATAGAAAGTTTTATATAACTAATTTTATTAATTTTGGAACGAATCAACAATAAACAATTATCGTATTAATTTTTATTGTTGTTAGTGTTAATGATTTCCGAATTTCAACCTTTTAGAACCAAGTTCTAGTAATACTTACGCCATTAATGAAAAGCATGTCATTCATACAAATAATCACTCAATAATACGAGGCTTAAATTCGGAAACTATACTAAACGAGAATAAAAATATAAACAAATATTGCTTATTGTTGTTTTATTTTTTGCAAAATCATTAAATATAGTTATATAAAACTTTCTATCATAAGTGATCAAATGTAAAACGCTATAGAGAGAAAAAAATGTCTATTAAAAATGGCTAGCATGGGTTTTTGTTTATATATTTTGTAATAACAATCGTAATTATTTTTGGATATATTTTATCACTTTATTTTCATAACATGTGAAAGTTACATGTGATTTATTCACATGAAAAGTCCAAAGATTTTCCTTATGTTATTTTTAGACACTTCGCGTTCGACACTGAATGAGTAAGGAACCATGTTTGAGGAATTAAGATGACAAACACTTTGTTAAATGTTTTTCGCCCATGAATATTAAATTGATTTATGGTAATATTTATTATAAAAACAAATTTTGCATCAAGAAAAAGATAAAGCTAAAGTTAATAACAATAATAATTGTTAAGTATGAAGAGTTTTTAGATACCAACTATAATTTTTTTGAATAAATCACAGCAATTCTAGTTGAAAAAAGTGTTTTTTCCACAGAAAACCAATTGTTTATACAAATCAACTTCAACATTATATGAATTATTTATGTTATCTACGTGTATCTGCATTAAATATGATAGCGAGTTTGTATATTTTTTTCATAGAAAAAAAATCAAATGTGCAAAATTGCCCCTTTTGCCACACTTTGCGTTAAATAAATAATTATACAAAAATAATGATTTAATAATCGGCTTCAACAATTTTCTTGAAACTTTAATGGTGATCATTAAAAAAAAAGAACTTCCAATCCGCTCCGAATTGCAACCTGAAGACTATTTTCCCACTGTGCGCCACCTCCAAAACCGCTAGCACTTCTGCGACTCTTACTATCACTGCCAGCCCTGCTGAGTTGCGAATTGCCTACGAAAAAATAATTTTATAGAAAAAGCCAGTCGGCTGAATGACATGATTATTATCATTTAGTACGTTTGTTCATGTCGCTGAACCCTGCAGACGGTCGTTCCAAGGTCCCTGAAGTCCATAGGACCCGGGCCGCGGACCGAGGTGAGTCGTCTCCTGTAGTCTGTTTCTCGGGTGAATCGTCACAACGCGTCCGTTCCCATGAGCTTAATCAAAATAGGATAAGACGAGAATCAGAAGCTTTTTCCAGTTTCCATATCTCTTAAATACCTACCAAATTCCGAAGAGCCAAATAGTAATCTCATTTGTATTCCTATGTCTATGTAGGTACAGTTTCAATCCAATTAGAGAATTTTAACCTACACTTTTTAGAATGAGGAATTTTTCATAATATTAGGCTAGATCCCTGAAAAGGCTAATGTTTCCATTATTAATTTTCTGTCCTTTTCTTCACAGTATTGCGTGGAAATCCTGCTCCAACGCATTCTCGGCCAGAATTCAAGGATGATCCACCCGATGCGTCTGATGATATCGATGGTGAGAAGCTAACCAGTTTTGTTTTTTTGTTTTGTATATCTAATTTTATTGTATTTTTCTATTCGGATCGATGAACGAACCTTTAGAATAAAGAGTTTTTAAAAAATGAAACAAAGTTCTAATGTGTGTTTGGTTACAGAGTTGGTAGGGAAATTTTGGTTTTTCTAGAAAAATAGCAAAAGTTTTGCTTAGTAAATAACTGGATTAAGGTATATTCCCAGTAATCGCGATGGTCCCAGTAATCGTGAAACTTGTTTATAATTCAAATGTATTGTTAAAAAAATATGTTAAAAGTAACATATAACGATAAAAGCCACTTATTTTTAGCATTTTCTAATAGCAAATAGAAATTACATTCATTCAAATCAAATAAAAAGCAAGAAAATTGGTATCACGATTACTGGGACTAAGGTCACGCGATTACTGGGACGTTTACCTTACATATAAAATATAATAGTATATTTTTATCCCAAAATTTAAGTTTTATATAAAGAAAATAGGATTCTAGCAGTTACACCCACATTATATATGAAACATACATGAAATTTTTAGTGAGCTAAAATAACGTAAATTTGAAGTTGGTGACAAAAATTCATAAAAATTAAAAGAGATATCAATGTTTTCTTGTTAGAAAATAGAGAAATATTTTCAATTAAATTTATAGATAATTGAGATGTAAAAAGCATTCTATATCAAAAGTTTATAGATAAATGGAAATGTTAAAAGTAATTATAAAATTAAAAAATATATAAGCTTGTTTAGAAATATAAAATAGAAACTTGTCTCGTTTAAAAGTTTGCATTTTGGGAATTCTTTCAATTTAATGTTTTTTTTGGAATGCTTTAAATTTATATCATACATAAAATAAAAAATGCAAGCCCTCAAATTGAAAAATATATAAATTTGAAAGAAGTTGAGTTAATACATTTTTAATTATGAGGGTATTCAGATTGAAAAGTACAAAAATTTGAAAGCCTTAGAATTAAAAACATTTCAATCTTGAGATTCGATTTTACAAACTTTTAAATTTCAAAGGCATACAAAGTAGGGAGATTCAGATGTAAAACCCGTAACTTTGGAATATCTAAGAATTTTTAAGTATGTAATTTTCTAAATAATTGAAATGCAAAAGAAAAATTGTAATAAAAAAAAATAATAAAAAATATCATTCCAAGTTTTCATGTATGAAAATTGAAAAAGTAAGCTTTCACATTCATTTTGAGTTTGAATAGTAATCTAAATTTTTAGGACAGTAAATTTTGAAGCTATTCAATTTCAATTAGAAAAGCTTTGAATTTAAAACTTTTAAAAATGAAGGTATCTGAATAAAAAAATTTTGAATTTAAAAAATTTGATATCAGAGCTTTTCTGATTGCAATTTCGAATCGTCCATTTTTTAATTCTTTAAATTTTATAACTTGCGTGGAAAATTTAAATTTCAAACAAATCAAATCATTTTAATTTAAGTACAAGATTTTAATTCAAAAATATTGCTTTAAAAACGTTTCAGTTTTAATAGGATTCTAACTGCCAAGTTTTTTTCATTTCAAAGCCTCAAAATTGAAGCTTTTGAGCTTAAATTCAAATGATTTCAAACAATAGTCACTATTTCCCCTATTGTTCTGCAATCGCAATTTTCAGAGCATGTAAAACTTGAAATCACTGTATTTGACTTCCAAATGAAAAAATTTGATTAGAACAAGAAAAAGGTTTAAAATTATAAAACACATAAAACTTGAGAGCTGGATTTCCATTAAGATTATTACCAAATTCTTTTTAGTGCTTTGCAATTAATAAAGTAGTTTAGCAAAACATAAATAATTTGAAATGTTTCATATTTCGAATTTTGTGAATAAAATAGATTCGTATGAATAGATATATGAATAATTGAATACATATTTTCAGTAAATAAATGATACTTGATATAAAAGGAATTTACAAAATTTGTAATTAAAAGTTTAAAAATTATCGATGGATAGTTGATTTATTTAAATAATAATACGTGCTAATTTTAAACTGGTTCAATACTTTTTTCGTGAGAGCTTTTAACTGTTTTGAAACAATTTCCAACTCCTCACTTTTCTAATTCAGATAAAAAAACTGGTTCAATCCTGTTTGGAAACCGTGTAAATTACAACACAACCGGTCAAATGTTTCAAACCAGTGTAAAACGAATTCAAGCTTGTTTTTCAATTAGTTTAAGATTAGTTAGAAGTATTTCAAAACTGCTCTGTAACCAAGGGGTATAATCACCACAGAATTCTTTTGAATATTTTGAATTCTCTTGTATTCACCTTGATTTTTTAGAATTCTCTTGTATTCAAGTTGAATTCTCTGGACTTATTTTGAGTTATTTGAATTCTTTTGAATTTGTATGCATCGAAATCATTTGAATTCTGGTACATCCGAATTTCTAGTGGTTAATCCCTCGGCTTCTAGTTAAAGCTTTTTTAACCAGTTCAAAATTAGTTTGAAGAAACTCGTTTGTTTAAAAATGACCTTAAATCTTTAGCAAATGACTGCCTATCGGACAGAAAATCGGTGTTGGAGGATTCTGAAGCAAATTCCGAAGAAAAATTCTACATTCCCCAATGCACACCCGATGGAAGGTATCATAGGGTACAGTGTTATTCAGGATATTGTTGGTGTGTTTACCAGGACACTGGAAAACCTATTCCTGGCACCTCTTCCAAAGATCGTGAACCGAACTGTACTCCAGTTCCCACACCGAGCAGGCCAATGAATGGTAAACTCTCTCTAGATCCTCTAAGAAAACAAGTCTCACTTAATACCGTTTCTTTTAAATTATTAATTAAACATTAATGATTCTAGGATGCCCAGAAGCAAAGAAAGAAATATTCCTTCGAGACCTCATGACAATGTTACAGAGGAAAATGAAAGCCTCGAATTCCGATTCGGACGAAACTTTCTCCAAATGGCAGGCTTCCAAGGAAGAACGAGTTGCAACATGGCATTTTGTTATGCTTGACAAAAACAAAAATAAGGTTCGAAAGTACAAAACTAACTAGTTACGTTTTTTTAAAATTGTATCCTATTGAAATCCTAACTAGATTATCTTTTTCAGGTGCTAGAAAGAAAGGAGTGGAAAAACTTTCGCTCTATGGTTTCCTACTATCCAGACTTGAGGAGATGTGGAAAGAAATTTCCAAAATATTGCGACGTGAACAGCGATAGAAAAATAAATATGTCTGAGTGGCTCAATTGCCTCAATGCACAACGATTTACTCCAGGTAAATATCACTTATTTTGCTAATCATATGTATTATGTTTTTAATTTGTCTGTTCTGTCTTCACCGGCAAATAAAATGAAGGTTTTTCAGTTGCGAGTACAGAAAAAACACCAACCTCAAAACCCAGAAGAATGGGACCCAATCCACTCGATCGGTTCCTGAACGGCGATGATTAAAGTGTGATAAAAAAAACGTGACACAAAGAACAATTAGTGTTAACACAGTTTTACAAACATTTCGCGACCTCTGTCGTTTTACGTGCGCCCAGTGTTGTACGAGATCATTTTTATTTTGACATAAGTCAAAAATCATTATTTATTTAAGAGCGATATCAGTGAATATGGATATTATGTATTATTCTTTATATAAATAGAAAAAGAAAGTATATCCGACTCTTTTAATTCCATTTTCCTATCCAAACTAAAGAAAAACTATTTCCAAGAAAGGGAAAGCTCAAATAAAATACACTCTTTTATAAATTTTCTACTTTTATTTCGGTGCGACTTTCAATAGTGCTCTTATAATAATAGTAATAATAATAGTATAAATACTACACAGCTCAGCGAAAGTATCAAAACTTCCAAGAAAATCGAAAACAAGACAAGGTATTTACAAAATTAAAGAAATCTACTTTGAAATCTTATGTCATAGTTTGTCATAGAAAAATCAAAGGCTATCTTGAATGTCTAATCTTAAAGGTTTCACGTGTTTAAATGTTAAACAGTACCTCGGTTCAACAATATCCGAATAAGTATAAATTAACTTATATAATAGAGCTCACGTAGTACTCTTAAATGCGTAGCATCAAAATCTAAAGATGTCGATGCACAAAGACAGTACCAACCGAAGCAATTAACATATTTTAATTTGCTAGAAAACACGATCTTGATATCCACTTTCCGCGATACTTGTGCTGGGTTTGGAAGGTCCGCCCGTTACTGGATGATGCGGATGTCTCAAATGACCTGATCTTCTCGGCGGGGCCAGGTATTCAAACATGCTCTGAGTATGCTGAGCCAACATTTTGCTAAGATCACAAGGCATGGGGTCCGTCCAAAAGAAATCGTGATTTAGCGCCGAGTCGGAATCGTACCTTTTCACGGGGTCTAATAACAACAGCTTGTCCAGAAGGTCGCAAGCGTATGCGTCTTTAACGTATGGTTTGAGTCTCTCTTTCACCTGAAGAAACATAAATTTTATTCAAGTTTTTTTACTTACTCGCAAAGACTTCATGTAGATACACCAGATTTCAAGAGTGATAAATCCCTCGATTATAACATTTTGATCAGTTCAACTTTATTTTTATAAATGGATTTTTCGTCACTTAGTATCAAAAATATAAGATTTAAACTATTATCAACAGAAAAGAACCAAAGCTTTGAAAAACAATGGACAACTTTATTTCGTGTTTATATTTCTCATATTTTTTCATTTTTCTAAAACTGTACTTTTAACAATAAATTACAGTCAACTATACAAATTTCTAAGAAAAGTTGTTGACACCAAGACTCCGTGGCGCAACGGTAGCGCGTCTGACTCCAGATCAGAAGGTTGCGTGTTCAAATCACGTCGGGGTCAAAAAAAAGTGAATTTTTTTTTCGATAATATTATGTTTTTAACTTCAACAATTTCAAAAATTCCATGTTTCAAATTATGAAAATCAAATTTGAAAAACATCAAAATATTTAAATTTAAAACTTCATTACAAACTTTTAACTTTGAAGCAATTCTAACTTACAGGCAATTTTAATATTAAAACTAGCTTACTTTTCTCTTTTGTCCTTTGATGAGTTCCATTTTATTGTAGAGATCTAGATCTGCTACAGCTGGCCATAC
>CAKNWW010265795.1:0-15137 GCA_932074435.1 Andricus kollari
TCATTTTCTTCTAATACTTCTTCCTGTAGAAGTCTTACAACTTCAGCTTCATCTCTGTCTGTCATTATTGCTATTGAAAGAATAGGAAATTGTTAATACACTTTTTATTTCATAATACAATATATTTATTGCATCTTAGAACGTTTTAGCTAACAGTAATAGAGTCATTGTGTTCGTACCTGCTCCAAAGTAGCCTACACTCTTATTTTCTAATCAATATTTTTTTTCTCACTAAAACACTTTTAAATAAGCTGAATAAGCAATATTCAATGGAAAAATTCACTAAAATTTTTTTATTCACTTTTCAACTTATCAAGCACACCATGGGTGCGTAGCCACCCTCTACCGACTTTGCGACCGTCCTGTACGAAAACCAGGGAAAAACTAAGGAGGGCCCTATGCCCTTCGAATAGCCTATAGTTTTCCCCTAATTTACAGCATATTTGCTTCGCGGCCCTCAGCGCTTCCCTTTTCAGAAAATTCACTTTTAGAAGCGCACTGGGTGTGTACACACCCACCTGGTGCCCAGAGGGTTAAATTCTAAATGTTTCAAATTAAAGACATTTCGAATTTTAATCTTAAAAATTACAAATTTTGGATTGTAAATTCAAATAATTAAAAACTCCTCCATCGTAAAGATACATAAAAAAATTTTTTAATCAGGAAGAAATGTTTCAAATTGAAGAAATTTCGAAAGTAAATCATTAAAATTACAGAATTTTTAATTGTAAATTATAAAAATTAAAAACTCTTTAATTTAAAAATGTGTAAATAAAAATTATTAAATTTGAATGATTTTGAAGATCCAAAGTCAAATCTTCAATTATAAATCATGCAAATTAACGACATTTCGAATGTAAATCATCAAAATTACTAATTTTTTTATTGGTAATTCAAAAAATTAAGAACTTTTCCAGTTTGAAGACGCATAAATAAAAATTCTTAAATTTATGTGATTTTGAAGATCAAAAATCAAGTTTTTAATTCCAAATCTTCCAAATTGAAGAAATTTCGAATGTAAATCATTAAAATTACAGAAATTTCAATTGTAAACTTTCAAAATTAAAAACCCTTTAATTTTACAAATAAATAAATAAAAATTTTTGAATTTGGATTATTTTGAATATCAAATGTAAAGTTTTAAATTCTAAATCGTCCAAATTGAAGAATTTTCAAATGGAAATCATCAAAATGACTAATTTGTTATCGTATATTCAAAAAATTTGAAACTCTTATTTTAAAGATATCGCGTGAATCAAATATTGTATTTTCAAATATCGTATATTGAATGAGAAAAGGGGAAGTTTTTTGAAAATAGGGAGAAAAAGGAGAATTTCATGAAAAAAGGGGAAACTAAGAAAAAAATGGGAGGACTGTGCACCCTGCAATTGATTAAAAATGTTTGCAATCACTTGCAAATGATTGCAAGTGAATGCAGTGAATTCAGGTGATTGCAAAAGAATGCAAGTGAATGTAGTAATTTCGAGTGATTGCAGTCAATTCGGATTGATTGCAGTGATTTCACGGTTAATTGCTACTGATAGCACGGTTAATTACGAGAGACTGCAGTGATTTCACGGTAAATTGTGAGTGATTGCAGTGATATCATGGAGAGTTATAAAACATTTCGGGTGATTTCAAGTGAACAAGAAGTAATTTCAATTTAATTTAAAGCTAATTCAAATAAATGTAAGTCAACTTAAAATTATTGCATGCAATAACCCGATTGAACTCATTAGTGGAGTTTCAAAAAAATTAAGAGACAACCAATTTTTAGGCGGGTACGCTTGCCCAATATGTTATTTTTATTTACTTTATTATTGTAAATCTATTATAGCACACACGTAATCAAATTTTTATGTTAGAATTTTTCTGTCAAACAGAAGCGTATCAGATTTTAGTAATATAAAAAAATATAGATTACAAAATTGTTTTAAGAAATTTCACATGATCTCTCTTAAAGTCAGGCATGATCAATTATACACAATTTAGCAATCAGACATTTATTCGAGCAACTATATTCTAACGTAAAAAATTGATTAGACTGGTGCAATGGAACGAATAGGTCATATAGCAGAATTTTTTATAGGAAACATTTGATCTTTATATCAGAGAGCATATCAAGAAGTGGATTGAAAAACTTTACAAACGTACTGAAATCAAATTTATGTAGATGTATACATGTATAACTTATTTCCATAATAATAGGAACTAATATAAAAAATACCTTCAAATGTACATACACGAATGTATAAGTGCATAGCTTTTGAGGTAACAGACGACAATTAGGCATTTTAAGTTGTGACATTACACAGTGGACCAGGAACCACAAAAAGTGGCCAAAAAGGAACTTGAAAATTTATCTATCCAGAACTTTTCAATCATAAACAGAACAGTTAAAAGTAAAAAAAAAATATTTTGTTAATTGAACAATTCCTATTTTATTGATATTGGTGCAAAGTTAACAAACGTATTCAAATTTTGATATGAATATGTATTATATTTATTAATTTATATTTAATTCGTGAAATTCTTTTTCTATATTTATTTATTCATGTTTATGATTTAAGAATATCGAAGATAAGTTGAGAATAAATTGTAATATTTATCTTTTTCATTTACACACTATAATAATTTATAACAGAACACCCACTACCGAATCATAGTTCCCCGAACTTCTACCTCTTACAGAAGAAAATAAGCCCTGTATATGTTACACGACATCTATACTTTAAAATAAACCTGCCACTGTTTGCTACTTTTGTCATACAACTTAAATATACGTGCATAAACGCGACGATTTTGATCAAATAATAAAAAAATATATGCCCGCTGGGCAGGCACATTCTCATTGCACGCTACGCGCGCGGCTCGCAAGTTTGAGCGCGCCCAGGACGCGCGACAATTGGTTCTCGCGCTCGATAATGTATTTGCCTCGCGCTACGCGCGCGGTTTTTGTATTTTCCCCACATTAGTGCACAGCCCTTTTAAAATTAAAGGTCAAAGCGTTAACAATTATAATTTGATGATTGTAAATTATCTTTGGTTAAAGCTCCTTCGGCTTTAAAGAACACATTCTTATCACGTATCTCGTGCTTCGCACTCGATTTTTTCCAAAATGTGAAGTTGCCTACATTATGTTCAACACTATTATATCGAATGTATATTATATTTATTTATGTACCTCGATCTGCTACTGCTTATTCAGGTATTGCAAAATAATGTACAATTTTTATTTTCCATGATCACTTTAATATTTTCTCCTTACTTTGCACTAATTTTTATTCTCAGCTGCCCTGAAAATGGGCCCAGTTTGAGCGTGCAAATCAAAAACTTTGCTTTAAACCTCTCATAAACTACAATCATAAAGTGAAATTAAACATGTTTTTTTCAATTTGACTTTGAAGAGGGTTCTCAAAGCACCTACGGCCTTGACGATTACATTCTCATTGCGATACTATGTAAACAAAATGAAACGGAAAATTTTGTTTCCAAATTTGAAAATGCTCTTACTTTTTGAATTTTTATCGAAATAAAAAATTTCACTGGGATAATTTTTAAGACCCTTCCCATCTAAAAGAAACTTACACAAAAATTTCTGAAACTTGAAAAAAAAATTTTTTTTCAAATTTTGAAAATGCTCTAAAGTTTTTAATTTTTGTTGGAAATATCTGGTTAACGAACTTAACCTTCATTTTAGGACCCTTGAAAATTTTATCAAAGGCTGACTCGATTCGACAAACCCTTCAAAAGTTAGCGTGGCTACAACATTCAGGTAACCATACATACATACATACATACATACATACATACATACATACATACAGACACCGACAAAATTTTACGATTTTCGGATTCTGTGAGTGCCGAAACGTAACGGTTCGTTAAAAACAGAAGATAGAAAATTTGGACGATTGCATTACCCTCTCATGAATGAGAATGTAAAAAATTGCATTCTTCTCTAAAAATGTTATATTTAATATTTCCAGTGAGAGAATTGCTATAACTACCCATATTTTTTTTAATTTAATCATGAAACGACTTGCCTCAACATCAGTGGAAATTGTTAGAAAATAACGCAAGACAACAAAATATTTTCGGGAGTGGAACCAAGTGGAATATACGTTTTCAGGTGCGCTGCTCACGAATCCGTGACCCCTACACGTCAGGGTCAATTTCATTTGAAGGCAAAACCATTCTTTAGAACTTCAGAACCTAGTAGCTTATCACGGTTTGCTAATATCGAGGTAATGACCCTTACAAAATACGTTTTCATGTGCGCTGATCACGAATCCGTGGCCCCTATGACCTCTACACGTCAGGATTGTTAGCGGTTTCAAACAACGTTAATATGGATAAAAGATCAAGGTAATTTGAAGGTCTAAGGTCAAAAAGATGATATCTCTCGAATTAACAAAGTTGACCTTCAAATGTCCTTGATCCCGACGTTTAGGGGTCATAGGGGTCACGGATTCGCGATAAACGCACCTAAAAACGTATTTTGTAAGGATCATTACCTTGATATTAGTAAACCATGACAAGCTACTAGGTTCAGAATTTCGAAAGAATGCTTTTGACCTTTATGTGATCTCTAGGGGTCACTATCCCGTGGGTAAAAATATATCAGAACGTAAAATTTTCCGCTCTTTTCAAATCTGAGGTCAAAAAGATTATATCTCTCGAATTAACGAATTTGGCCTTCAAATGTCCTCGATCCCGACCTTTAGGAGTCATAGGGGTCACGGATTCGTGATCAGCGCAACTAAAAACGTATTTTGTAAGGATCATTACCTTGATATTAGTAAACCATGAGAAGCTACTAGGTTCAGAAATTCTAAATAATGCTATTGACCTCCATGTGACCTCTAGAGGTCACTCGATCCCGTGGGTAAAAATATATCAGAACGTAACATTTTCCGCTCTTTTAAAATCGGAGGTCAAAAAGATGATATCTTTCGAATTGACGAAGTTGACCTTCGAATGACCTTGATCCCGACGTGTCGGGGTCATAGGGGTCATGGATTCGTGATCAGCGCACCTGAAAACGTATTCGGTAAGGATAATTACCTTGATATTGGTAAACCATGACAAACTACTAGGTTCAGAAATTCTAAATAATGCTTTTGACCTCCATGTGACCTCTAGAGGTCACTCGATCCCGTGGGTAAAAATATATCAGAACGTACAATATTCCGCTCTTTTAGAATCTGAAGTGAAAAAGATGATATCTCTCGAATTAACAAAGTTGATCTTCAAATGATCTTGATCCTGACGGTTAAGCGTCATAGGGGTCACGGATTCGTGATCAGCGCACCCGAAACCGTATTTTTTAAAGATCATTACCTTGATATTAGCAAACTATGACAAGCTACTAGGTTCAAAAATTCTAAAGAATGCTTTTGACCTTCATGTGACCTTTAGAGGTCACTCGATCCCGTGCGTAAAAATATATCAGAATGTAAAATTTTCCGCTCTTTTAGAATCTAAAGTCAAAAAGATTATATCTCTCGAATTAACAAAGTTGCCCTTCAAATGACCTTGATCCTGACGGTTATGAGTCATAGGGGTCACGGATTCGTGATCAGCGCACCCGAAAACGTTTTTTGTAAAGATCATTACCTTGATATTAGCAAACCATGACAAGCTACTAGGTTCAAAAATTCTAAAGAATGCTTCTGAACGTCATGTGACCTTTAGAGGTCACTCGATCCCGTGGGTAAAAATATATCAGAACGTAAAATTTTCCGCTCTTTCAGAATCTGAGGTCAAAAAGATTATATCTCTCTAATTAACGAAGTTTACCTTCAAATGACCTTGTTCCTGACGAATAGGGATAATAGGGTTCACGGATTCGTGAGCAGCACACCTGAAAACGTATATTCCTCGTGGTTCCACTCCCGAAAATATTTTTTTGTGCTGCGTTATTTTCGAACAATTTCCACTGATGTTGAGGCAAGTCGTTTTATGGTTAATTAAAAAAAATATATGGGTAGTTATAACGATTCTCTCACTGAAAATATTTAATACAACATTTTTAGAGAAGAAATTTTTTTTTTATTATTTGATTAAAATCGTCGCGTGGCTCGAATGTTTCCCATATTTATCACTGAGAGTCGCCAGGAACCACAAAAAGTGGCAAAAATTCGATTTTACATCGAATTTGTCTGAAATTTGGCATGAGGAAGTTTTTGGAGTGCTCGGTTTCGATTTTGACGTCAAAAATTACAAATTCAAAATGGCGGATCAAATATGGAGGACACCATATAAATTTTTTAACATATTTGCTTGAAACTTCGTATAAGGGAGTTTTTGGGTTCGGTCATGTCGAATTTGACGGCTAAAAATTCCAAATTGGAAATCTCATATTCAATATGGCGGACAATATTGCAAAATTTTTACAAATTTATCTGGAAATTGGTATAAGGAAGTTTTTGTGGTCGCTGATTTCGAATTTGACGGCAAAAATTACAAATTCAAAATAGCCGATCCAATATGGCACTCATATTCCTAGTTCCTAGGTTTGATGATTTCGAGTGTAATATCAAAATAGCAAAACTGACAATGCCGGATCTAATATGGCGGCTGTAATAAAGAAACTTTTTCGTAATTTAATGAAACTTTATACAAGGAATTTTTAAAGATCGCTGAATACAAAATGTGAAGGGAATATTCTCGAGAATCTGTCGTTTCCTGAATTTAACCATTATTAATTGTTTGTCAGGAAAAAACATGTTGCTGTCTTGAAAAAAAGCATCGTCATCTTTCCTGTTTTGTTTTGAACCACGTTAATATATTTTAAAACAAACAGAATTATTTTGCTGCATGATTAGGTGAAGATAGTCGCATAAGGATAACATAGGACCACAAAATCTAAACCCTTGCATTACGGACCAGACTAGGTGGGTCTTATATTTTCGGGGTCGCTGAATTTGGGTCCGTTGTACGTTTGGTCCCATCAGGTCAGAGTCAAGGTCAATTCAAGGTCAAACCTACAAAATTAATCGCTAAACAAATAAGTCAGGGTATCTTCAAGTTTTTGGGGTCGCTGAATTCGAATCCGTTATCCGTTTGGTCCCATCAGATCAGGGTCAAGGTCAGTTCAAGGTCAAACTTACAAAATTCATCGCTAACTAATTAAGTCAGGGTACCTACAGGTTTTCGGGGTTGCTGAATTCAAATCCGTTGTCCGTTTGGTCCCATCAGGTCAGGGTAAAGGTCAAAGCTACAAAATTCATCGCTAGCCAAATAAGTCAGGACACGTATAGGTTTTCGGGGTCGCTGAATTCGAATTCGTTGTCAAGGTCAGTTCAAGGTCAAACTTACAAAATTCATTGCTAACCAATTAAGTCAGGGTACCTATAGGTTTTTGGGGTCGCTGTATTCAAATCCGTTGTCCGTTTGGTATCATCAGGTCAGGGTCAAGGTCAATTCAACCCCGAAAATACCCCGAAAATATAAGATCCACCGAGTCTGGTCCATGTTGCAAGGGTTTAGATTTTGTGGTCTTGTGTAATTTGTGCTGCAAAAGGATTCCTGTGTTCAAATTAAAATCTTCTTAACCTTAAATTTAAGAGGAAATTCCATTTACGTCAAGAAACATTCTCTTGCCACAAGATGATATTTCTCTGAATGTTTAGCAGAAACAGCAGTATTGCAGTAGTTTTATGTGCACAAGAAGTTCAATATAATGCCAGTTTCAGGGGTTGCCTCGCACTGGCCGTGGCACTAAATCAGTCGTTGGAAACGTAAACATTCAGGGCCGTGTGAATCATTTCTGTTGGATTTTTCTCCCACATTTGCAGCTGCCGCTTACTGCTTCCCCGTACTGCCCGCTTTTATCGCTCCGCTACTGGTGGAGACGCATTGTTGACACTGCCTGTGCGCTGAGAAACTGCGTGGGCCAGCAGTTCTAGGAAGAACTAAATCAGTCGGCCTTGTATTGGACACCTTGTGTAATTCCGAAAAATTTTCTTCATTACCGCTGTCATATTGGATCCGCCATTGTCAGTTTTGCTATTTTGAGATTATACTCGAAATCAGCGACCTCAAAAACCCCCTTCTACCAAGTATGACAAATAAGACCAAGATTTTGATGAGAGCCATATTAGGTGCCCTACTTATAATCGTAATTTTAGACGTTAAATTCGTAATCAACGACCCCAAAAAACTCCCTTATACCAAATTTCAGACAAATATATGAAAATTTTGCAATTTTTGCCGCCTATTAGATCCGCCGTATTGGATCTGCATTTTGAATTTGTAATTTTTGACGTTAGATTCAAAATCAGTGACCCCACAAACCCCCTTATACCAAGTTTCAGACAAATATGTAAAAATTTTGCAATTTGTCCGCCATATTGGATCCGCGCGGAGGGCCAAGCAATAATACCAATTGCATGAGGCAATACTTTATTTTTCTAATTCCTTGCAATTCCTTGAATTAAATTCGTACAATTCATAATATACACGCATAGTATATAAGGTATAAAATTACTAAATCGATTTTGTTAAGTAAAAATTAAAAACGGAAATTTCTTTTTGTGTGAAAATGTATGTGATTGCAAAATGATTATACTTTGAGAGTTAACCAAGAAACCGATTCTCTGATAACGGCAATTAAATCCGAACTCAAGAGAAACAGATATCAAGGTCTATGGCTTAATGTATCTATTTGCTAAATTTTTTGAGAAGAAAATTAGAATTACAATATTAACAAGTCAATCTGTGTAAAAACTTATTTTTGCACAGATTGGATTGTGAATCCAAAAGTCAGTTGTTTTGAAAAAGAACCCACATTCAAAAAGTTTAATATATGCAAAAAGACTTGCATAGAAAGGCCTCAAAATATGTTTCCAAACAACATTGTAATCGGCTCGTTAGAGACAAGTATATAACAAGAGGAAAAAAGAGGGAGACCACTTTAGATCTCCTCATCAGGGTATAAGTTTATATGATACTACGAACACATCTTTCTATTTTATGCTTAATATTAGTAATGTATGTACAGATGAGACTGAAGTTTCTTATCGTACTGTTTTTTACATTATTTTTCATTTTTTATTTATGGATGAAAAATCCGAGGTCAAAACAACTCCAGCACGTCTGGGTTCTGACCTAACCTCATACATTTTTTTTCAAGTCCGGGGGTCAGACCATGTTTATTATAAGTTTTTGGGGTCGCTGAATCCGAATCCGAGGTCCAAAAACACCCAGCATGTCTGGGTTCTGACATAATCTCATAAAACCTCATACTTTTTTTTGAAGTTTATTTATTTTTTATTTTATGTCAGAGCCCTGACGTGCTAAGGCTTTTTTGTCTTCGGATTCGGATTCAGCGACCCCAAAAATATATAATAAACATGGTTTGACCTCCGGACTCGAAACAAATTTGTATGAGGTTTTTTGAGATTACGTCAAAACCCTGACGTGCTGGGGTTTTAGGACCTCGGATTCGGATTCAGCGACCCCAAAAACATATAATAAACATGGTCTGACTCCTGGACTTGAAAATAAACAATTTTATGAGGCTTTATGAGGTTATGTCAGAACCCTGACGTGCTGGGGGTTTTTCGACCTCGGATTCACCGACCCAAAAAACATATAGTCAACATGGTCTGACCTCCAGACCCGAAAAAAGAGTTCTTTTTTGTGTGGCTGTGTTATAAATGCAATTTTAATTTTAATAACTCTCCCGAAAAATATGCATTGTCTAGCGCCATCTTTCAGCTTTAAATCGAGATATCAAACTGCAGCCTACTACGCAAACACCCCAAAATATCAGTGGTAGACGCGATGTTGTTCGAAAATGAACATTTGAGACACTCTCCTTGTTTTGCATTCCATTTACAAAAAACGCAGCGGAAAAAAAAGAAATGATTTGTCTCGCTCTTGGTGAAAACTCCTTATCGTAAAGCTTATTAAATTGTTAATTTGTAGACCTAATTAAGTAGGAACTCGGCCCCAAAAATGCAACTAAAAAATTTTTTTTTTTTTTTTAGATTTACCCAGATTTTCATAGACCTTATTTCATCCTCATTCATAATCGACGTCAATTGAACTTGGGACTATTTATTGTGAAAAAAACGGAACTCCACATTTGGCCCCTAATAAGAGGCAAAAATGGTCAAATTGGAGGCGCCACAAGTTATGATCCTTTACAGGTAATACATTGTTCTTTTATTGAAATTACAGAAAATTGAGTCTACTTTCACTCACCTGTGAAACACTTTTTCATAGAGCAATCAGGTCCAAAGTGCTTTTTGAAACTTAGCGATTTTCCGCTGAAAATCCATAAAAGTGGGAATTTTTCAAAAAACCATAACTCGGAACCTAGTAAAGATAGCAGATTATTTTTCTTTCAAGTTTTTCTCATAATTGTATCCTCTTTTTTTCCTGCTGGACATTTTGCTCTACAATGCAACGGGAATGATCCGTCCAAGTTCTAGAAATTTTGATATGTCAAAAAGGACCCCTTAACGAAGGCTTATCATTAAAAATATTACTGCAGTTATTTTTTTGGTAGCCTCACTATCAGATGCCTGGACTACACAGATAATCTCAATACACAATATAATATATTTGCTTTATATTTTGTTGACAGCATCTGTTCTGTAGGATAAAATAAAGGTCATTTTATTTTAGTAAAAAGTTACTGATCAAAACCATTGAAAACGCCAGGTGAAAATAATTTGGGGAATTTCATTAAGAAATAAATGTGAAATCCGTGTCTCTGGAAGAAATGTACCACAATAAACATTATTTAAAATATTGTCTTTTTGTGTAAAGATGAACATTATTGGTAACTATATACACTACCAGTCAAAATTGTACTTGAAGTATTTTCGATAAATAAGGGTCGAGATGGCGTGTGAAAAAGACCAATCTATTTTCCGTTTTTGGCATATTTTCGATTCTCAACTTCCACTCTCTGCAAGCTTTAAGGAAATGAATAGAAAAAATTGCAACTCTGTGCTCTTTGTATATCTCCTATTAAGAGAGGCTCATGCGTCATAGAATAAAAATAAATTTAAAAATGGAACGCGCAGGCGGAGAACAATAGAAAAAGAATATCGCCCTGCTAGAATTAAACACGTGAGTCGTGATTGTAACTTGAAATTCAAATTGAAAAATCATTTTTAATGGCTGATGAAATTAAAGCTAAGGAAACAAGTACTTCTGGCGATCCTGCCGAACAATGCAGAAAAACAAAACCCGTTCAGAATATGATACCAAGGGCAGGATATTCTGAGTGACATTTCTATTACTCAATTTAAATTTTATTCTAAATGTTTATCGTTGTTCACATGCCGAAATATATTGTATTTTTTTATTTACTTTTAGCTAATGCTCATTTATTTTTAAGTAAAGTTTTTATGACTTATCGCCTTATTTATTTTGATTTTTAAATTAAAAAATTAAAAGAGTTAGAAAAAATAACTTTTTATGTAACATGAAGTTACTTTATTTAATAACTGTAACTAAAGCCGGATTCAAAAGTCCTGACACCTGGCTTTGAAGCTTTATTACTCGGCGAGAAAAAATCGCAGAATGTTAAGTCAAAGACAGAAATATTCTTCAACTTTATCCGCGTAAAGCGACGTCCGTTAGATTTTCGTCAGAAATTTTTTGACTTTCCTGTGACACAAAATGTGTGAAAAAACAGGAGAAATGACCCTCAACTTTCCCTACGTTGCCTTTGAAGGCCTCCACAGATTCAAAAATTGGTACCAGAAATTAAAAAAAATTCATGAGTATTCAGTAACATGTACTTAACACATAGCAATTTGTTTTACTTCAATTTAATGATTATTTTAATTAGTAGAGCTAAAAATATAAAAAATAATTATCTCGGCTCTGGATAGAGATTTGAAGCAGAACTCTAGCTTAAAAGATTCTTCTCGATTCAGCGGTTTCATCTCAAAAGTTTAGCGGTCAATTAAAATTATTAATGTCTGAATTAAAAGCATCCGAATAATTTTGATCTTAATGAGTTTCAATACTGGAAAACTCGTATTGAAAAAATGTCCTTTCTCAGCATTGTCCAATTTAAGCGTGAAAGAGCCCCCTTCCAAAAAAAAGGGCCGAGCTCCCGGTAGCCATAGGCGTAGGCTGAATCTCCTCTTCACTGTACATGAGACATTACGAATTTTCAAAGCGTCATTCAGCCCTTAAATTTCAAATTGTTTAAACATGAAGGAAATAAGTCTTAAGATTATCGTAAATATAACAAAAATTATTTTATTTGAAATATGGGATGAGAAAACAGTATACAACATTGCCTTAGACGAAGAGAGGATTGAACGAGTTGATGCTTTTATGCAGGAAGATTATCTTCAGTATTGGAGCCATTACTAGAAGTAAAAATTTAACATAAATCTAAAATTGAATTATATAATTCTGTGCTGTACGGTAGAGACCTGGACGTACTAAGAAAAGAATATGAGTAAAGTGAACGCGGTTGGCATGCAATTCCTACGTAATGTATGCTGTAAAACGCTAATGGGCACAGTCAATAATGAGTGGGTTCTAAAAAATGTAGTGTAGAGAAAACACTGATTGACAAGAGTGAATAGAACCTATCCAGAGGCAGACCAAAGAAAGAATGGTGGGAACGTGTGAATGAGACTCTACAGGGACAAGATATAAAGAGCCATAGCAACACAAGAGATTGTGTGAAAATATGCATGGATGTGAAGGAAGCAAAAGATGTATGCTATATAATTAAAAAACAAGTTAACAACCATCGCAGGGTCCCACTAGGAGCAACTGCCATCTATGAAAATGACACTGGCTCCCAGTAGAACAGCGTTAAAGCACACCTATAGCCACGTCTCACGGCTGTAAGATGGTTAGCCTCAGGATACTACGAAATCACAACGAAAGGTCAGCGTAGCCGTCAGGACACGGAGCGAATCAAGGATGACAGCCCTGTGCATCCATCTCGCAAGTGCCTCGGCATGTTTTTGACACGCGGGTATAGCTTTAAGGTTACAAATCAGTAATAGCTTCGCACCTCCGAGAGCACCGATCACAAGGACATTTATTTTAATCAAATATTCTGGGTACAGCCGCTGCAGCTCCCTTCTAAGGTCTCGATACCTCTCCTGCTTTTCCTTCTCCTTGGCTGTGATGTTGTGGTCGGCCGGAGCTGAGAACTCGATCGCGAATATAGTTCTTTTATCAAAGTCCTAGAGAACGATGTCAGGCCTCGAGATGTCATAAGTTTGTCGGAAAGCTCCTTGAAGCGGATGATATTCTCAGTGTCTTCCTTCAGTTTCTATGGTGGGATATTGTAAACCTAGCTCCCAACAGTCTCTTGATACGGGCCCATAGTCCGATCGAGAACCGCTGAGACACGCCAATTTGTCGAACGTGCCATCACTCAAATTTTCCATCCGGAAAATTGAGAGATGGCCTACGTGACAAATTGACTGTCTCAAGTTGTTGACGCGAAGAGCTTGCTAACCCCCTTTTAGTGACTCACACCCCTCATCACCGCTTTCTTCTCTCACTACGCTTCCAAAATTTCTAAAGTGGCACGTAGCCAACGCGTGACCATCGGCTGGCCAGAGTCTCTGTCCTTTCTTAATCCACGCGCGCATCCTCCATTCTTCTCTAGGTTCTTTTCCTCTCCCTTCTGACTCAACTCTTGCAAGCCAGTGAACTCAACCGGCGGATACAATTTTACGAGAAATCAAATTATAACAGATGGAAAGACGTTTCCCTCTGTTTTGATTTAATATTTAAAATAATAAATAGAATTTGAACGATAAAAATATTTCAATGATAACAAAAATTAATAAGTCTCAATCAAGAGAGAGAGAGAGAGAGAGTATAGTGACGCGAATTAAAAGAAGTTAAAATAGCATAATCGAAAACATTTATTATTATTTTGTACAATTTTTCAGCTTAAATTTACAAATTAATCATTACTTTTGTATCTCCATTTATTGAATGGGGGTTCCGCGTAGTTGAGAACAATCTGTACATATATTTATAAAATAGTCATTTAGTAACCCCATTATTTTCAGCCAAAAAAATATTAATTGTTATTTATAAATAGTTCTAAACCACGAAATTTATGTGTTTTCCGTTTTCTTCAATATTGACATTAATATAATAATATTGATCTCAATATTTTTTTAGCAATATGAAAATAGACATCGATTCCGAGGTTCGTCAATTTTTATTTTATTTTTAAGATGAATTTTAATATTTTTAAAATCAATTTAAACATTTTTTTAGTAATACATTAGAAAATAAAATTTCTGCCGGATTCAAGACTCGACGGACGGAAGTCGGTGGGTGAGAACGAGACAGCTTCCCCACCACGTTCTCTGCGACTCCAGTTTCTGGTCACCAGCCAATGAGATGGTTGCAAAGCCCACTCTTCTCCCTGCCGAGAGAGCTCGGACCGGCCACCGACGAGAGCGAAGTGTAGACCGACGATAGTCAGTTGCGTTTGAGCAGTTACCTAGGGAAGCAGCATCCGCTCTGCTCTCTCATAATAAATCAATTTTCACAGTCGAACACAGTAGTGATTACTCTTCAACCAGTTACACCCATTCTCACCAGTGACAGGCGTCACGTATACACATTATCAGGTACAGACAAAATACAGCACACACACAATAATATTTTTACACTCACTTCACACACACCCTAGTTTGGTAGGCCAGGCCCCGTACAGAAGGGATACACACACCTTATATTAAAATCGTATACTTACACATTCACACCCTAGTTTGGTAGGCCAGACCCTTCCGCTCAAGCCCCGTACAGAAGGGACTTCACACCTTGTTACTAAATATTCACACTAAATTACACAAACAATAAAATAATTAAATCTAGTGTTCATCTACCCGAGTTTGGTAGGCCAGGCCGTTCAGGCCGAGCCCCGTACGTCGGGAATACACTCAAGTCGTTTTGTAATCATCGTTGGAGGATAATTGCACAACTCTATGCCTAAAGGAGGGCGAAAACGTTCCCGCGGCTGTCTTGCTGCCCGTCTCCGGTAGCTTTAACGCGAAGCCCAGGCCATCATCGACGCTGCAGCATCCGCCGCCGCCGCGCCAGTACCGGCCGTCGTCGCTTCAGCACCGGTCACTACTACAACTAGTGCAGTTGTCGTCGTACCG
>CAKNWW010265807.1:0-10262 GCA_932074435.1 Andricus kollari
CACTATTCGACTTTTTCTAACCGTACCTCGATTATCCCTAAATTCGTATGTTTTATTTCAATTATCGATATGCGATGAAAGAAATATTAATACCAAAAGTCTCTCCGTGTACTAATGACACCGAATTTTTCAAAAAGCAAAAATGATCTATAATCGATGGGGTATCGGACATTTTCCCAGTTGGTATAAACGCGAATAAGTACCTGTTTGACTATTTATTTATAAATGAAAAAAGTGTATCTTTCGCTATACTTTTATCGTACCTATATACCCTCCTACTGTCTTTACTTTATACTTAACTTATATCTCCATCTTTTAATTCAATTTTCAAATAAATAATTGACTAAATGTACAGTAAAGTTAATAGCTTTAATACTGATTATATTTTCAGCCGTTTAACGATCAATACAATATACTGAATATTATAAATTATGATTTTTATAATTTCTTGTATATTTTTATTATAATGTAATAATACATTAGGATCATTCAAGTCATTAAAAATAGAAGGAAAATTTGTTATATAATAATTTCAGAACATTTAGTTTATTTGCTTTAAACGTTAAAGACGTAATCTTCATATTTTACCATTTTACTCTACTTGAAAATTAAAACCCTTAAAAAGCGACATTTCTAGTGTATGTAAGGTCTATATTTTTATCCTAGATATTTTCTTAATTCTAGAAACAGTTAATCCTTGGTTAATTCAAGCTCAAGGTTTTTAAATTATCCAAAAACGTCCAAAATATTACAAAAAGTGCAAAAAAAACTAAATCTCCCATGATTCTAATATCAGTTTTCTTTTAAATGTAGGGCGTCGCGCTAGTGGCGCCAGTGTTTCACTTTCTGCCGTCCTTCACAAAACTGACACAGCGCATTTGCATGGCGAGTCACTCCCCTGCTGCTTACAACTACAGTCTTATAGTCTTGACACACACAGGACACCTCATTTTTGTACCCATCTCTCTCCATTTTGCGACGTATTTCGCAAAATATATATTGACCATCATCAAATCGTGGGTCTTCGAATGACAGCTGCAGCGATTCCTTCTGTGATGTCAGAATTGTGAGTAAAAAAATTAATTTGCAAACGGTTCTCGCCGTTAAAATGCTGTCTTCTGCTATCTGCAGATTGCTCCTTTTCAAAAAATTGATAATTTCATTAAAAATAATAATTGCCTCAGCAAAAGGCTTAATTTCTCTAGATTTTATTGATCCGAGAATCTCGCAAAACCTAAAATATTTGACAAGTTTTCTTTCTTTCGTTCTCAAATACTTGACAAAAATTATATATTGAGTCAGTGACGTACCTATAAAAAAAATTCCAAGTCGGATTGAACCAACACCCTTAATGCTTTAAAAATTAAGGAAGATAGTCGCAAGTGGCGCTTCATAGCGGTGTTTCGGATCCCGATGATGACAATAATAATAATAGTAATTTTAAAATTAACTTAAAAAGTAAATAAAATTTTAAGAAACCAAGAAATAACAAATAAAAATATATAAATGATTATAAAAATAATTATTTATGAAATAATTATTATTTTTCTCTTGGGTTTTAAATAAGATTGTGTTTGATAAAGGACTGATGGTAAAATCATTAGAGAATATTTTAAAGTTTAAAGTGGTATTTATTTTAAGCTTTTAACAACATTTGCCCATTTATAGGAAAATTATGAGCTTTTTCTCGACGCGTTGATGGACAATCTAATACATAACACTTCTGTTTCTCACTTGGGATCTGTCAGGGTTTCATGGTTGAATTTTCGATCAAATGAAGTCGCTGAAATTTACCTATCTAAGTGACCAGAGGCTGATCGTCGCACGATGTGCACGGTCCAACTTTTTATTGTACGAATTCTTAATTATGAATGCTCTATTATTTATTGTATAATTGGTAATGTCTATGTCGAGAAACCTTCTTGTTGATCTTTTTGGAAATCTATTCGAAAACAGTTAGACAAGTCCATGTGACGACATAACAAGGGTGAGCTCATTCCAACAAATAATCCGATAAAGTTCAACTTTTGCTTTTTACATTTGAATTATTGTTTCGATTAAAACATTGACAAGCAAACGTCTGAAAATCTTTAAAAAAACGAAACACAATCGACAATTAAATATCGGGTTTTAAATATTAGATAACATTATAATCAGTCCCAACACGATATTCGTTCAATCTTATTTACATCTACCATATCGAAAGGCTTATTCCTTTTTTCGTTCCTTAGAGGGTTAATCAACTCATTTTTAAATAAATCACGTATTATATATAATTATAATATATCAAGTTTGAAACGAGTACTGAGTAGAATTGAATTATAAATAACTTCAAAATTAAATAGGAACTTCTTCATTTTTAATAGTTTAATTTAAACGTTAATTTTTCTAAAGATTTATATATACATAATACAATCTAAGACCTGATCGAATTAAAACAACGCTTATTATAATTATAGAACAGTTATTTAATTAAGGATTAAATGTACAATTTACGTTATTTTCATGATTAAAACGAAAACTACGCGTCTTATTGTCAATAACAAATTTGTAGACCTTTTTTGGTTGAACAATTTTAGAATGCTCACTGTTTTCGAATTTTGCATAGTTTAAGTACAAAATGTCTTTTTTACAATATTTTAGTAGTTATTTCAGGGGACAAAATTAGAACTGTTTGTCAAAAGAGGCTGTTTAATTTCCTTTAATTTATCGGATATAAAGGCGAAAATGACGAAGACAACAACAGCAATGACAGACAGATGGACACTATCATGAAACTTGATTTTTTTTCAGATTCATGGGGTCTCGAAACGTGGAGATTTAGTGGAATCCGCGATAGTCAATTTTCACTAGGAACATCCTGATATAATTACAGGCAGGTTTGCGTTTTTTAGACATAACAGTAGCATTACTTCTGAATATGAAATGATAAGAGAATGGTCTGCTGATAGTGATAATTTTTATTTAATGCTACATAGTTTGGTTATTACATTACATTACATTTACACATTCACCTCCAGAAAGGACTACTAATTATACACCCTAGCGGCTGCGCCCGTCTTTTAAATATTTGTACCAGTATTCACCTACAACATTTTCCACTTGTAGTAAACAAGGAAAATCGCAGTAAAACAGACAGTCCTAATCCTACTTTTTGCAAATTCATTCTACGGGTCCACCGAGGCTCGAATTCTCGTCCTACCAGTGCCAAAGCTTAGAGGCAAGCGTGCTAACTACTAGACCATAGTGCCGGTTTATATTAAAAATATGTTATAATTAGATTTTTTAAAACATCAGACGTCGTCATATATATTGTCCTTTGGTTCTCTTGTCACTCTTTTTACTCGCTTCCATTTTTTTTTGGTCTGAAATTAAAGCAATGTTAAATTTAAAAACTATTCACAGCTTATATAATATACAAATAAAAAAACTATTAATAAAAATATAGTATTAAATTCGTGTGTAAAACATTAAACGAACTTTCGCTTATAGAATGCAAGATATTCGGCCACTTTATCTTTCGTCGCACATGGTAGCGCTGTATTGATGACGTTTATTTGCGCCTTATATTTATCGGCATCTGCCAAGTCCTCCTGTTTATTTGTGTCTTCTTTTTGTGCAACTGCCGTAGCTATCACAGAATCTTGAAACTCTGAAACAGCTTGTTCTATTTTGTCCCATCTAGCTTTTTCGGTTTTTTCAACTTTGTCACATTTTTCGTTCAAATCATTTTCCTTTATATTAAAAAAATCATGTAGTACATCTTTTGCGGTATACGGTTCTTGCGAAACATTTTCAGCATCTGAGAAACCTGAAAATTTTTAAAATAAATATTATAATAATGATAGAAACGTTTTATACTATATGCTCTATAAAGCATTTAAATTAAATGACTTTGATTGATAATTTTTATAAAATTTCGTAAATATTAACTACTATTCTTCACTATTGGTTTAATGCAATATTCTCTTGTAACGTCGCTTTTCACATTCCACACAAAAAATATTACTACAAGAGTGGGAATACATTCGCATAATAGACAGCACTTTTCAGAGAGTTTGTAAAATAAGTTTTTGCCTTTACTCTTTCTTGTAAAATTTGTTGTTACACGAGTTGAAGGGTTGCAGTACAAAACTAGGTAACCAACAAAATCGGAATTTTTCAGCAGAGTGAAATAACATACTGTAAATTCTAAGTCACCATTAACAAATTTAACAAAAGTTTACTTCCAAGCTGAAAGTGCAATTTTCAGTTTAAACAAAAAATAAAAACTTACTCTCGAGATATTGAGTTTATAAATTTGAAGAAAATGAGTTTAATTAGAAAAAGTTAACCAAGTCCGAGTAAATCATACAAGAATATGGAGGTTCAAATTTCATGGATTTTGAAAATTATCTTGGGACAGCGCCTGGAAATCTATTTGTCAATTTAAAATAATAATAAAAACTTGCTTCCGAGATATGCGGAGGATGAATAAGAATAAAAAAGTTTTCATCCAAAAAAATTATTCCATTCAAGGAAAAAAAATCAAGGTATATGTTTCTTTCTAAATAAACGATAAAAATTTCAAGAGATATAGTTTCGGATCGTAAAGTAAAAAGTTAAGTGAAAAACTAACTTCTAAATAAGTGCGTTTTGTACAAAATGAAGATCTAAGATTTTAGGTTGGTACTTGATTGTACATTGGTACTGACGAAAGTGGCAAATAGTTTTATTTAAGGGCTTTTTCTCTGAAAAAAGAAGTATTTTATTGTTTGACTGTATACAAAAACTTTTAGGAAGAGAAATATGGTCAGAAGAAGGCCTTAAAAAAGATAAGAGGTTAGACAATTAAAAAAAAAGAAGAAGACTATGGGAGACAAGTACAGATAATCAGTTATCTGGTTTTTAATTACCAATACTTTTATTACTATATATTAAAAATGGAATTTCAAACAAATCCGTTTAAAATGTTGGTTATCTAGTTCTGTACTGCAGCCCTTCAATTCTTGCTGCTTTTTAATTTCTGAAGGCTTGTAAAATAATTTTAATTGGGAATTGAAACAAGCTCAGCAATTTGCAATGCGAGAAAAATAGTAAATTCTCACATTTTTATGACGTGTTTTCTAAATTCTTTATGCGTGAATGCCGATAGCATTATAAAATTGATTGAATACGAAATCATAAATAATTCGTTGAATTAATTTAATTTCTTCGCGTATACTCACTGAAAGAAACAGCCACCAAAGCAATGATCAAAAACTTCATCAGGGACGTATAGGTATATAAATACACCAGAAATATTAGTCAGTAATACTTGTAGCAGTGAAAACAATGCTTCTACTTCTTTTTGTACTGATGTCTAAGTGCTGAGGCCGGCCTATTTATATACTGAGAATTTTGATTTTTAGGCATGTCATCTGCATTTAATGCGCATTTATCTTTAGTAGAAAACACGTACATGAGAAATATTTGTTCTTATCGAAGTTTTATTTCCGGGCTTACAACTCGGTTTGCATAACAGAACTTTCAACTAGAATTTAAAACTCCAGGAATTTTTAAGCTGCATTTTTTCAAACTAAATAATTTGTTGATCTACATCTAGAGAAAATGTATGCTTATATTTGAGAAATTGTTTCTTCGAGTTCATTTAAAAGAAGAAGTAACTGCTTTTATTTTGAATAATGAAGTTATGTATTTGATAATATTTGTTTCACTTTAAAAAATATCTTTATTTGATTCAAATAAAATACTTGTTAAATTTTCAGAAACAATTGATTTAAATTCATTTTCTTGAAGCAAGACAATTATTTTTTTTAAATCAAATGAAAGTTTGTTTTAATGTACTCCCTAAATTTTAATGAGTGAAATTCTACTAATTAGATTAGTCGAAATATTTAATTACTCGATAGTGTAAAAGTACTGGGGAAATATATATTAATTTGTTTAGGGCTGTGCAATTATCATAACTAAAAGAAGAACATAGAAATGGGGAACGTGACAAATAGAACAGTTTAATAAAAGGACGTGGTCAAGCAATATTTTCAGCTTTAAATTGTAAATACGCTACGTCATCTCCACCAACATAACGTATTCATAAGCTACTGCTCCAAAACGGAAATACAAAAACTGTTTATACACACATTATCTATTTCACCTTACTTTATTTCCATTAAAAAGACTCCCTTATAGATCTAAATTCTAAGTAAAGTCTGGTAGAGCCTCCCCGCCACTTTTCCCCGCCAAAAATTTTTATCACAAACTGGAAGTGATGATTTCCAAACAAATAAATAATTCATATTCTTCTAGTGCCACAGACACAAAATGCGTCGAAAAAAAGAAACGAAGTGTTAAATTTACTTAATTGAAGTAGAGTTTTAAAAGAATTGGAAATACCGTTTTTTTAACCTTGAATCTTAATTTATCTATCATGAGCTTAATTCTCATCGAACATTTCTTCGGCAAAATAAACCTACGTAAAAAGTTCATATTTGATAGATATAATAGTATATTGTGCTACAAGTTGAAAAAGCGAGAGATTTAAAACGAGTGTGAAGTTAGCTACCCGAGCGGAGCGAGGGTGGCTATCACACGAGTTTTAAATCGTCGCTTTTTCAAGGTGTGGGACACGATACTTTTTCTATAATTTGTGTAAAAAGTGCTAGTTTTTGTTCACCTGTATTTTGTGTAAAAAGAGGGCGATTTTTAGTCGATTGACGCAACACGAACAATGGCAATTATCAAAATCATTGCAATAATATGGCCGTAACAATAAGCTGGTAAGAATGTTTCGTTAGAATGCCACTAACCAAATTTCCGATTATCCGCGAAAAAACCAAGCACAGTATCTTCGGAGAAACTGACGGTGTTTTTTTGCTTTCGCCAAGCAATTTCGTCCATATCCATAGAAGCGATTAAACCATTGACAACCAACAACTTTTTGGAAATTGATTTTTAGGTTAGGAACGAGAGTCGGAAAATACAATGAAGTTGCCTGCGTACGAGCTCACACGAGGCAGCACGAACACACACGGAGTAACACGAAGTAGTTTGCACTTCATTTACTTTTTTCACTGTGCCTGACTTTTGTCACTGCATTCATTTACTTTTCTCACTGCGTCCGTCCACTTTTTTCACTGTTGCCCGGAAAGGTCGGCACTGCGCATGCGTCAAGTCATCGACCAAAAATCGGTCACTTTTTACACCAAAAACAGGTGGAAAAACTGGCACTTGTTCGCAAATTATAGAAAAAATATATTTTTTTAATTTTATTCACCCAATAAGAACAGAAAGAAACTGGTATCTTGCAACGCACATGCAAATTTTTCTGGGAATTCGGAATTATAATAGATCAATATTGCAAAGCCATATAATTCTTCTTCAAGGATCACTTGGAACTATTCATAAAATTATGATCCTAGAATTATTAAAGCATTCTGGAATTATACACTTTGGCATTTTTGTACTAACATTTTAATATATATAACCTATCGTATTTCATAATGAAAAAGAGTGAACCCTTTTTTCAATTTTAAAACATCGCTTGTTTTGTTTTCGTCGCATGTTTTGTCTATGGTCCGAAAAGAATACGAATTATTTGATTGTTTGGGAATTGTCACTCCCGGGTTGTGATAAAAATGTCGGCCAAGAAAGAGCGATGAGGAGATGTCCGTGAAGTTAACATAACAACTATAAAATATCCAACTTTTGTTTGATGAAATCGTATCGTCATCGTTTGGTCATGTTTGGAAACCAAAATTTGTCGTTATGACGCAAAAACTCAAGAAGATATTGAGTTTTCAAAATTGGAGTGCTAACTTCACGCTGCAAAACAAATTTTAATTTTGTTCAAAAATTCTTTCACCAATCTTTTGGATGCCGTTCGATCATGTTTCGAAACTCACTTTTGACGTTTAGACGTCAAAATTGCATGAGTTATCAAATAAAAAAGTCATTAGTGACTTTCCACTATTTAATTAGTAAACACTGCAACGACACGGACTACTAATTGCTTAGTGGAATTTTACTAATTTCATTAGTGGACAATTTCCATTAATCAAATTAGTAGTTTTCTACTAATCGTTAGTGACCGACTTCTCTCTAATTGAATTAGTGGAATTTCACTATCAATTAGTGAAATTTCACTAATTCAGATTTAGAGAGTTCATAGGAATAAAAATGCTGAAATCATGCATGTCATCTGAGAATTTGATTTTTCGAAAAAATGTCTTATCAGGATGTCTGTCTCATCATATTATATTTAAGGACGTGGCTGACCAACGAAGGTCACTACCACTTGAGAACTTGAGAAGGCCCGCTCGCGAGAAAGGTGCTACTGACTTTTTATCCGATAACTCACACAATTTCTAAGTCCAAACGTTAAAAGTGAGTTTCTAAAAGCGGCCAAACGACGTCCAAACTATTGATGTTTTATGCTTGTGTGGTAACTTCAGAGACATCATGGGGAGACTCTGTCAGACTATACTGTACTAAACAGACTTTACGTTAATATGTATGTGCACTCACAAAAACATCAAGAAATTCGAATAACACAGCAGCTTGCACCTGAGAAACGTTTGGTAATGAACTCTAACACTTTTCTGCAAAATTAGAGATAAACATTGAATATGGGCACTTAAGTATTTTTCTCTTTGAATGATCTAAGGTGGTCAGAAGAAGCACATCTGATTCCTCATTGAATTGTCGTTCAAATTATTTGTTTATGAAAAGAAAAATTGCATCTTTAAATCCTCATAATTCTAGGACGAGATTTACTTCATATATAAATCTATACACTTTATAATGTATGTGCTTGACAAAATTACTGGGACGATATTTCATAAAATAATAATTTAAAATAATTAAAACTTCTAATTAACAAAATTTTCCAAACAATTTTTTTCTAACTTTACTCTCATCATTAACCTGACCCAAAAAAGTGTTTTACCGTTTAGTATCATTAGATAAAATGCCCATAATCAGATTAAAAAATATGTAGCCCAATAGGGAGCACGTTTGAAGGAAATATAAAGAAACGTATAAGATTATTCATTTTAGAAGTACAAGACGCAGAAGAGGGGTTATAAACTCGTAAAGTCAGTGTACAGTTGTACACTCCATCGGTCGATTTTTTAATCCCTTCGAAACGTATTTTGTAAGTGCAAGCACTGTTTGAATATTAACGATGCTTTTATTTCAAGTTCAACACCTGAGGCAAAAACTGTAGGAAAAAATGTTTACCGTAGAAAAGATTTTATCCAAATTTATCTTTAAACTTCACAGTGAGCCGAAGAACACTGGAAAGTGTTAATTATTTCGGGAGATATTAATAATTTACGAACATACTGAAATTAATACGCTATTTGTTAAAGCTCTACAGAATTAGCTTAATGACTTGTTTAGAGCTGACTTTTTGTAATATTTGAATGTTTTCTGGTATTTTGGACAAAAAATGGTATACTTTGTTTCATAAAAATGATGAGAATTTTAGTGTGTTTCAAATAAGAGCCAACCCCATAGTACTCGACTACACTATATATTTTGTCAAGTTCATGGCATAGCTTCTCTTCAAGATATATCGCAAACCCTTCTTTAAACCTTCACCTCTCCATTTTCCAAAACGTTGATAGTACTCACCACCAAAATAATCAGTCTTTAAACAGTAATTAAAGTTCAATTTTGCACTAAATTGCACTTATTTTAAGTTATTGTTTTTGTACAAAATTGTTTCTGTCTCAAAAACTGAAGTGGAAAGATAGGTATAATATAAAAAGTATAATTTCTTCAATTTTGGTTAGACAAGTATTCAGTGTCAAGTCTATTTGATGGGAATAAATACGAAAAATGCTCCTTGAAATAATAGAGATTTAATTCAATTTAATTACAGGCCGTGGCTACGTGCACCGAAATGTTTGGTACGAATAGCTGGATTTTTTCAGTACGAATTCCAAAGTGAAGGGGTGGGGGCTATTTGCACCGAAATTTAGTACGAATAGCCGGATTTTTTCAGAACATATAGATATTTCGTTGATTAAAAACAGAAAAAAGTGAATATACATTATAAATATAAAATTTTTCGCTGCTTCAAAATCGAAATTTCAAAATTGACGAGTGAAATATGAAACATTCAAAACCAAAGACGAAAGTTAATTACAATTCTATATTTTCAATACAAATACCTATATATTTCTATTAAGGTTCCCTCACAACAAAATGATATCCTTGGCATATCCCTACGATATCTCGGCAGGATATGTGATATCCTGAAAAATGTCCCATAAATC
>CAKNWW010265824.1:0-18908 GCA_932074435.1 Andricus kollari
TTAGTAACTTTTCTATTTTTCCAAAGATTACTATCTTGATTCTTATATTTGTCCTCGTATTTACTATTATAAAAAATTTTTCCTGACTAATTTTCCTTATTTTTCCTCCTAATTTTCGGTTTAATTAAACCGAATGAATTCTGTGTGCTTGGGTCGTCGCTAGTGTCGTGGTTCGGGATGCTCTGTAGGGGTTGGTATTCGTTGCTCGTAGGGATGCTCATTAGGTTTGGGATATCCTTTGTAGGGTTTTTTGCTGGATTTTGGGCGTTCTTGGTTTTTTGGGATTGGTTATGATTGATAGTACTATGGCGATTTCACTATCTTTTAACTTTGGACTATTTTTGTTAAGCTCTCTGGTACTTTTCAAATTAATTTTACCTCCGAATTTCGGTTTTTTATTTATTTTTCTATTTTCGTCTTTTTTAATCAATGGTTCGTTTCCAATTTTTACATTTTTACCTTCCATTTTCTCTTTTGTTGTAATGTCAGATTTATTTTCGGGTTTGTTTTCGGTTATTGGGGTGGGGAGCGATTTTGGACAAGTTTCCATAGGATAGTAGGTGGGGGGACTCCCTGGTAACCACCAAGTTTCCGAGTGATAGTTTAAAGTCATCCGTAGGGCTTTTAGCATGTCCGTGCCTAGAATGCCTACAGAGTTTAATTTTGGGACTAACCTGAACATTACATGTTTAGTGTGTTTTCCGACTCTAATTGAGATGACTACTTGCCCAATTATGTCGACTGTTTTGCCGTTCGCGACCATTAATTTTCGCGAGACGGGTTTAAAAATTGAAAATTTTGAATTCTGGATTTTTTCCAGTAATTCCTTGCCAGTGTATGAATGTGTGGCACCTGTATCCACTAGTATTCGAAATAAATCACCTTCGAATTTTGTCATTAGATGAAAACGTGTTTCCGTTATTTCATCTTTATCCGAATTTGAATATTCTGGCGTTTCGGTATTAGTTTGTTCGATTTTTGGTTCTAATACCCGCCCCTCCAGTTTCCCTGGTTGTATGCGTAATATGGACATTCTCTCTTGAAATGACCTGTTAAATCGCAGTGATAACAATTACTATTGTTTATTGTAGTGTTTGTGCGCGAATTTAAATTCTGATTTTTGTTTTGATCGGAATTTATTTTGTCTTGGGAATCTTTATTATGATTATTATCACGTTTCTGGTTTTTTTGTTCGTAATTTAGTTTTTGGGATTTTTGTTTATTATTATTATTATTATTTTCTGAGTTATTTTCAGTTTTTTCTGCTGGGAATTCAATCATTGGGCTATTTTGGCCTTGATTTGGACCTAAAGTCATTTGGTTGAGCATCGGTAACATTTGATTATAGGGATTGTAGGGATATCTGGGTCTGTAGTTTTGGAATCTAGGTTGATAATTTGTTTGTATCTGGGTTGAAAATTTGATTCGAAACCAGGTGGGAATCTGTGTCTAAAATTTTGTTTGGTCTTGGTTTGGAAATTGTAGAAATGGAAATCCAAATGGTGGAAATGGTAATCGGTTTTTGTATCGTTTTTTACCCTGGTTATTTTTACTTTGGATTCCGTTTTGGTTGTTTTTATTTTCCCTTAAATCTTTATTATTCTCTGAATTATTTTTATCCTCGTTACCGATGCTACGCTTTTGTTCATTTTTATCGTCAATTTTAGGTTCTGTGATTTGTAAGACTTGCCCTCGAATTTTTGACTTGGCTAGCTAAGTTTCTCATTCTTTACCTAAGTCCTCTAGTTGTTCGAATGTTTCGAAATCGTTCCTTTTTGTATACATTTTATATTCGATTCTAAGGTTTTCACAGGCTCTGCGTAATTCCCATTCGCGACATTTTTTAGGGTATAATTTTGTAAATAATTTTCTGATTTCTGTCAGGTATGAGTGGATATCTTGAGTCTGTTTTTGGTTACAAAATTTAATTTTTTGTCTTATTTCCTCTAAAAATCTTTCGTCAATATAGGCGTTTTTGAAATCTTCGAAAAAATCAGATACACGTCTCCAGGAATTTTTATTTATTTCGCACCAATCTTTTGCGTCTTCGATTAGTAGCGCGTCTAAATTTTCTAAAATGTCACTGTCGTTTATTTTGTAACCCCTTTTGAATCTTTTTAGTTCTTCGAGAAAATGCGCGGGACTATCGTCTTTATTATTTCAGAATTTAATTGGCCAATTACTTATAATTTGAAAGGGTGTTTGGATCATTCCGAAAGGAAAATAATTTGCTGGAATTGTCTCGTCTTTTAAATTATTTTCAGGTTCGCTGTCAGTATCTGTGTTATTTGTGTGGATTCTAGAATGTCTGTTTGACCTTTCCCTTGTTGTCGAGAGTCCATGTCGTCTGTTTTGTTTTGAGTTTATTCGGTCTTGTAATGTTTCGCTGTCGTCTGAGCTATTTAATTTTAAATTATTATGTCTCAATCTAGTGAGATTTTCAATATTATTGTGATTATGTTCCTGTAATTTTTTCTTAAATCAAAATGGATCGAATGTCTGTTCTGAGATTCATTTCTATTTTTCCCAAACTTTGGTTTGATTATTTTCGTTTCAAGTTCAAATGAGCTATTTGCTGGCGGATCTAGCCTAATCCCTAAATTTTTTGCCCTTTTTCCCCTTTCTTTAAAGAATCTTTCCTTTTGTTGATTCATAAATTCGTTAAACTCTATGCTTTCTAAAAGTTCGTCGGTTTCCAAAATAAGACGTGTATTATTTTCGAGGAATGAATCGCATTGAAATGTTTCGTTGTTTATTTCTGGCTTTGTTTTGTTTTTGTTGTATGGTCTGTTTGGGTTTGGTAGATCTTCATGATCCCAAAAGAGTGTATCGTCGATGGGGTCAAAGGTTCGGTTAGTTTGAGTATTTTGAGTTGATCTGTCTTGGTTTGTCCTATTGTTTGTACCGAGTGATTCGATATTTTTTCGAGTGAACCCTCTACCGCGACCTATAGATCTGTTAAGTATTTTTGGGATTGCTTCCAAATTTTGGGGTGTGATCGAAACCATTTTTCTAATTATTGGTTTCGTCGCGACCTTATTTAAATTATTATTTTGGATTTAAAGTGAGACAGCACCTTCAAAATCCAAGTTATCGTGTTAGTTTTCCATGACTATAGGTTTCTGCATTGTGATTTTAATTTTCCCTGATCTCAATTTCATTTATTTTTTTAATTAAGTTCGTACTTGTATGGAAAGGACACCCTGTATATTTGTTCGATGTGGGTTTATAATTTAAAATTCCGATTTCATTCCAGATATTTCAATTAAAATTTTAATTAGGTATTTAATTAATTCTCGAGTTCGAAAATATGTTTGTTTTCTTCCTAAGGCTTGCCGATTATTATTACCGATTATTTTTGACGATTTATTGGCAAATGGTTTACTGATTATTTATTAATGATGGCAAATGATTTAGTTGATTTCGCATAAAATAGACAAAGCAATTGAGGTTTATAGATAACCGGCAAAGACTTTTCCGATTTTATTTCTGAAATAAAATTAGATAACGTTTGGTCGATTATTATAGCCAGTCCGAATTGATACAATCCACTCGAAATGCAGGGAATCTAGACAAGCCTAAGGGCCAGTCGAAACCTCCCCTAAGGTTCAAGCTGAAAGCCTGAGGGCCGGCAATTGAATGATTTCAGTGATTCACTTAATTTTGAATAAAACTAAACTAATTTCCTTCTGATTCTGGACTAAGGGAGTGTCCCCGACTTCTACTTATTTAATAATGCTCAGGGACAATTCCTCAGTTAGAATGATTTTATTACATTAAAATAATTAATCGAAAATGCAAGGAGAATAGACAAGCCTCACAGATAGTCGAATCCTCCCCTAAGATTCAGGTTGCAAGCCTAAGGGCCAACTCCGGATTGATTTGCGATTAATGATTTCAGTTTAAGAATCAAAGAGAGGCGTTAGTCTAGTTTGTATTATAAAACCGACTATTGATTTGTCCCCAGTATGAACAGCATGCAAAATGTTCGATTCAGACCTGAAAAAGAAGTTCAAACCTAGAGGGGGAAGACACTGTCCTTAAGGGGACTCTAGGATCAGAAGCTTTTATATACTTGGATGACATCGTAGTTTATTGATACTCCTGAAAATGAAACGGTACATGTAGAGCGCAACGCTATCTCTGATGGATAAGACGATGAAGATTTACTTCTCTATTTAAAAGATATGGATCCTCGTGTTGGTACAGACGATCCACTACCCGCTAGGGTAAACGAATTTTTAGAGTCGTTCCGTAAAGATCTAAACACAAATAATAGTCCTAAACACGACTCTGCATTACTTGTTACGACCAACCCGCACGAAGTCAAAAATTCCGGTGCGGACAGAAAAAGCACAGGTGTGCGTTTCAGGGAATTTCCAGAGGTAAGCGAGTCTCTAATCGTAAGAACTCAACCCACCAGAAAATCACTGACTTAGGCACCAATGACTTGGAAACTACCTACTGCTAGTTCCACTCTAGCGGCAATCAGCAATACACATTTCTATGACCAAACAGAATCTAGTAAGAAGCACACCATGTTTCCACGTCAACCCAAAATTGTAGCTCAATCGAATCTCCCTTACAATAAAAACATAAACCTTGCCCCAGGAGGTACTCTTAATATAGCAATGCCACATGTAGATGAGGACACTGCTCAATCTGACTCGGAAAATCCCCTGAGAGACGGGAAAACGCAGATTAAACCGCCCGGCGTGGGTAAGAAACCCACCATAACACACGAATGAACGGAGCCTCTTACTTGTCGTAAATGTAATAATGCTCACTTCCTTTCCGGTGATTTCGAACCTACTAACTCTGTTTTTAGACTCTTGATAGCAACAGAACGAGTATATCCTCTGGATCTTTGGGAAAATAGGCCACAAAAAAAATGTCGGAATTGCTAAGCGACGTGTTTCAAGATGGTAACATCACCATTACCTTGTGCCACGGAAAACTAGAGGGTCCATCTGAGGAATCGAGGCCTACAATTATTGCAGAATTTCACAGCAGTCTCTTTGGCGGACAAAAGGGAGTTACTAAGACGTATCGCCGCATACGGGAACGATATACATGGCCCGGTATGTGTAATGACATCAACGCTTACATCAGATGATGTAAGAGTTGTCTAGAAAATAAGCTACTGAGGGCAGGAACGCGAGAGCCTATGGTCATTACGGATGCACCGAACAATGTGTTCGATAAAGTATCCCTCCATACCGTTGGTAAACTCCCCACCACTCCTAAAGGTAATAAACACATATTGACTATCCAAGACAATTTCAGCAAACTCTGCATATTCGTTCCAATACCTAACACAAAAACAAAGCACTTAATTGCCCAGTACGGGGCACCTCGTTGTATCCTCACGGATCACGGAGGAAGCTTCATGATAAAATTAATGCATAAACTCGAAAAACTATTCGGTATCAAGGAAATTACCACTTCCGGATATCGTCCTGAAACTAACGGCTCCATAGAGCGCGGTCATACTGACTACATAAAGCATTACGCGGAAGATTACGATGATTTGGACAGGCTCGTTCCCTTCGCAGTGTTTTCCTGCAACACCTCGGTTCACGATTCCACCAATTTCAGCCCTTTTGAATTAATCTATGGAAAAATTGTCCGAGTACCTAGTTCCTTTCCATCAGAGGAAAAATTAAAAACTTATGGATCTTATCTCAGAGATTTGATTATCCGATTAAACGAAATTCAAAAAATTGCAGTAAACAATATGATAAAATCAAAAGAAAGCTCGAAAGTACGATGCGACGAAAGGGCTAGACCGTTAAATGCAAAGATCGGTGACAAATCCATCGTCTTTAAGGATTTAAGAAAGAACAAATTTGATAAACGCGCGGTTGCAACTTATACTATCGTGGGTTTCACCAAAAATCACATTGGAATTCTTGAATCTGACGATGGTATAAGATTCTCCAATCATGCTGATAAGCTCTTGGTCACTTATTGTTAAGATGGGTCCGAAAAGCTTATTCATGTGATCCTTTTAGGTGAAAAAGAGAACGAACACAAAAATATACGCGACTATCCCGTGGATCACGTTGTTGTACATCCTATACTCAGTACCATCTACCTGCCAAGACTCCCCCGAGTTCTTCAGAAACTTGAAAATCAAAGCTAGCACTGGGATATACTACGAGGGATATACTACGAGCGGTGGTCCAATGCTTGAAGCATATTGCCAAAAAGTAATGAACAATTATCACTTGGATTTAATATGGATAGCTATAGCGTGTATCGCTAATAATACTGAGAGAGAAATATTGGACCTAGAACGAGCCGCTGTTAAGAAACTCCCCTACCGGCTGCCACAAACAATGATAAGACGAAGAACTACTCCAATGTTGGACTTTCTAGGAGATGTTATCGGACCAGTCGCTGGACGTCTCACCTATGAAGATGGCCAGACTATGGAAACGGAAATCAATGACTTGAATAAGGCACAAACTAATCTGTAACATCTAATAGGACGACAGACGCATTTGGTTCGATGTCAACTAGAAGACGTTCATCAAGTGATCGAAAGGCAGGAATTAGAACAAGCTGTCCTCAGCGAAGACTTGCTAAGGATACTTAACAATTAGGCAAAATTACCTCTGACCTTGAGGAGTTTCAACATAAAGACCTGCTAATTCAGATGCTCTACGCAATTGAAGCAGGCATCGACGAATGTCTTCGATCAGCAAATCGACTTCCAGATGTTATCCACGCAGCACGCAGGGGACATTTACACCCTTTCCTACTCACATCGAAACAAGTGGAGCCGATATTTAGAGACATCCAAGACCACGCTCCTAAATTTACATTTCCAGTCTCTGGACCTCAGGCGAGTGTGGAAGAGCTTGCTCAAGTCGCTGTCACTACCATAGTCTATAAAGGAGGAAAGTTACGATGGAAGAATCAGGGAGGACCTATCTGCTCATGACAAGAACAGAGCTTGCACAATGCACCCGATTGAGCACCTACACCATTTGCCCCGGTACCTTCCCGATATACGAGGTAGCAAGCTTCCCGACTTGTGAATCACAGGTCTTGTCAAGACCAACACTGTCCTCGTTCAAATTTTGTAACATCATAGTCTCCTACAATCCACAATCTTACTGGAAAGCCATACCTACACTCAACACTGACTTGGTTTGTCCTTCTAGGCCCAATCAAGAGATTTCGTGAGAGGTACTTGGTCTAGTCCGAATCGCTCCAGGTTGCAGCCTAAGCATAACGCAGGTAACGCTCCAACGACTAAGGCCGACAAGGGATACCACCATAATTATGTATGAACCACGGCTTCATCTGAACCTCTCAGAATTATCAAAAGGTCTCCATCAGGTACAATTTCCATTTGTAAATTCAAAATCAATTGAGATCGAATCCACGAATGGTGCAACCAATAAAAACATCAAAGATAACGAAATGGCTCAAGATCAGATCGAACAACAACTATAAGATTTGAGTATACAACGCCAGACGAAAGAAAATCAATCAAAACTGATTCACGGATCGTATATTGGTTTCGGATTGATGTCAATAGGAATGTTGATATATTGCTGCTACGCCAAAATAGCGGCCTTTTCTATTGACGTATGTACGCTGTCGTCGTGATCGGGCAAACTCAGGTCCAATCCAATTGGAAACTGTATCCAACCTAAGACAGTCGGTCATCAGTTCGATAGACGCTGTTATTTACCAGGAGGTAAACAACCCAACTTCCAAGGAAAAACCATCATCCAGGTCTGCTTCCAACGACAGTCCACCAACCAAGCCAAGGATACGAATTCCCGTAGAGACCTTACAACATGTCTAGCATCAACCAGAGTTCTCATTGACCTGATGCCTCGTAGCGTTCCTAGGACCCTACAAACCTCGTGAAACACCAGCTTGTCCCGCAACAAACGCAGTGTTGTGACCAGTGGTAAAACGGGATGAAATCCCCAACGTGAGAATATGTATGGGTTATGCTGAATGCGTCTCTATCGTGTAGAGAATTATTAACTGCCATGTAGATAGAATTAGACTAAGGTTTAAGGATAACATAATCTATATTCGGGAAAATGCGGGGCTTATCGATGAAACTGCGAGTTTTCGGGATCCCCTAAAGTTCAATCATCGATTAATGTAACAAGGGTAATGTTATATAGGAAACTTTGCAGAAATATAAATCTAGCGAACGAAAAATTATTGTACAATAACTAATGGAGAAGCAATCATCTCGGTCACTGGTAACAATCAGGGAAGTTTGTAGAAAATTTCAGGGCGAGTTTGTGACTGTGGACCATGTGGGGGTGCCCAATTTAAAATAGTCATTGCTCACTGCCGCAGCGTCCATGCGTAATGTATATACCATACAGCGACCGAGGCTGTCAGCCTCCCTATGTGAACCACCTTTGATTTAACACGTGGAAAAGAATGAGACAGGGAGAGAGACAAAGAGCGTTAGACATACTGCGTTAGATAAAGAACACGCTAATTACACAGCGCAGGAACTGGTCAGTAGTAATACTCCTTTCCTCCTCACGCGCCTATAAACTCGTGCCACTTTTATTATTATTATTATTACGACGGATCGCGATCGTCTCGCGTGAGTGTAAGTGAAGGTGGTGGCGAGTTCTACGACTGGGTCTACACCGAAGACGCACTGCACTTCAGGACAACGAGAGTAAGGTCAGATATTGTCGTAATTTTGGCAGATGTTATTTTATTAGAAAGAAAAACATTATCGTGGCCAGCCTTGTTTCCCATCGACACTTGTGTCTCTCTCCTTTGTCCGGGGATTTAAATTTACAGAATGTCGTGGGATAACCATTCGGGAATAAAGTCATCCTGGATTTCACTAAATAAAAACTTGTATCTTGTTTACTAGAAAGGGCATTCTAAATTTATTTAAAGACCCTGCAAAATTTCAGAACTACAAGGACAAGAGCTCCCAGTCCGAGAGTTGGGTCAGAAACGATTCCTCACTATAAAAATAAAACCAATTTTTTCAAATTGGCGGTTTGTACCTCCGACGACGAGCAACCAGATCACTCCCGCGTTCGTAACATTAAATATTCCTTATGACTTGTTAAACCATTTTTAATTGTTTAAATAAATGTAACTTATTCAAACAATTTTTTTCGAAAAGTGTGAAAAATAATCGTCTTCTCTGAATGAAATGTAATAATTAATCATTCTTTGGAGTCGTGCATTAAAAAAAATATATTTAGTGATTATTTGAACAATTAATTGTTGTTTATTTGCTCCAGCAGTTTTTTTCAAAAACTTTTAAAAAATAATATAAAATAGAACACATACAAGTATTTTTCTTACTGTATAGTGTACTGAAAGAATATATTAACCATCTTTCAATTGTTTAAACAAATTGAATTTGATTCAATAATTATTTTTCCCGAAAAATATGATTAAAATCGTATTTTCTGAACTAAACATAATATTGAAAGATTTTGAGGAGTGGTGAATTCTGCTAAAAAATGTATGTCATTCTGTAAACAATTAATTATTGTTTAATTAGAATTTTTCTTCAAGTTGTGTACGGATAGTTTCCATCTTTTTTTAAATTCTTTATATAGTATTATATGTGTTCCATTTTATATTATTTTTTAAAAAGTCATTGGAAAAAACTGCTTAAGCAAATAAAAATTGCTTAATAAAATAAAAATGTGTTAAACATTAGAAGAAAAGTAACAAAGTTATGTAATTATTCAAGAATAAGTATCATAGGATACCAACTTAATAAAAGTGGACACCTATGGCTCGAGTTTAAGAAATTTTGAAAATAAACCATAATTATTTGTCTAAATAATTACATGTTTTTTGTAAATTTACTTCTCCAAACAATGACCAACTATTACCAACATTTGAACAATTAAAAATGGTTTAAAAAGTCATGGGGGATATTCAAATTGTGCATTAGTAATTTTTTTTATTGAAAAAGAAAGCAGAAAATACTAAAAATTAACAATAATACGTAAAAATTTACTTTTTTCAATTTTTGGGTCATATTTGGGGCATTGTGGATGGGGAAGGTTGGGTTTAAATGAAAAGCTGTGGGTATGGCCTTATTTTATAGAAAGTCCTCTTTTTTCTCATTTCTCCAGAAAATTATTTGACCAGTAATCGACAAAAATTTAACTTCAGAAATTAATTAATTAATTACCCTGGTCGACAAAATAACATCAACTTTAAATATATACATGATTCGGTGAATTTATTCAGATTAGAATTAATCACTAGAAATGCACAGGTTACTGAGATGCAGATTCGCATCATCCTGTGGATATAGGAGAAACGAGACATTTTCGGCCGTAGCCTCGGTGGCGTAATTAGTTAACGCTCCACTCGTGAACAGTGGCGTTCCCGGTTCAAATCCAGGCCGTGGCAGATTTTTTCTCGTTTCTACAGAAAATTATTTGACCAGTAATAGACAAAAAAAAAATTAAAATAAAAAATTAAGAATTTATTACCTTGTTGTATAAAATAACATCAACTTTAAAGTCCTCTTCAATTCTGAAAAAGTTTAGCAACTTTCGGTTGAACCCTAAAGTATCAGTCCAAGTTTTCGAAAATCCAAAACATTCCCACGTTAAGTATATGGGATTTTAAAGTGCCTGGTTGGCAACGCATTTTTGGACCACCCTAATGTTCACATTCAACTTTAAAGATAGAATATTTCAGGTTCAAGTATTTTTTATCTGGAAGTATTTTTTTAACTTGAATGTTCAAAACAGTTCTTTGTAGTAGCTGCTTCTTTTTACGTGCCTTTACATTTTGGAGCTTCACAGTTTGATCAGAAATCACAAATTAATTCAATAATTTAATTGAACATTTAAATATTGGAATTTAAATATTCAAATCACGCCTTTTTAAATCCACCTATTCATCAAATGTGTGAAACAGAAAAATAAAAAAATATATTCCTCAGTTAGCCCTGGTGAAACAGCTTGGCTGAGATTTTGTCGACAAGATTCAAGCGATTCGTTGGCTGAATTGACTAGGGCGTGCGGCAGATATATTTAGGTTAAGACTCAGGTTTAGTTAGTTTAGGTAGGGTTCGCATCCCCAGCGGGTGTGATTTTTCAAAACGTTTGAGCGTGCGATTATGTTTGTAAGTGACGGATAGACCCGGATAGGAAACTGTATGCCGAATAGATCCCGAATTGGACCGGATAAGACCCGGATAGAATTTCCAAGCACCCCGTATCGGTCCCGGCTAGACCCGGATACGAAATTTTATGTTGAATAGATCCCGGAAAGATGTTTTAGTTCCCCGTATAAGTCCCGAATAGACCCAGATAACGAGATTCTGTGAGGAATATATCCCGACTAGGAACGGATAACATCCGGATAGATATTTTGAATGCGTCGTATAGGTCCCGGATAAGCCCGGGTAGATATCTCTTAGCGTCCCGCATAAGCCTCGAATATTTTTAGTCGTAGCTCGAGAACCCGTGCAGATTATTTAATTTTTGTTGGCTGAAATTAAAGATAAGACTTCAAAGACTAAGTGGTAAGAACTGGCGTTTTTTGCTACAACTTTCCTAGGCCATGCCACAAGTTGAAGTCAAAGTACAAAATTCGAGAAATGCTTTAATTTTTCTTTCTAACTTCTCACGCTGTATATTCTCTCCGAAAGATCAAAAACATAGCTGATAAATTTAAATGTAAAGCTTTTTCGGGTTTCAATCGTGTGCAAAACTGCGAATCTTGCCGAGGTTTCGTGAACATTGCATTGCACTTCTTCAGGGCTGACCTGAATCTGAAGTTTCAGGTTATGTTGTTCTTACATATATTCTCACCAACTTACAACCTAGCATGCTTTTTCGCCAAAGAACTGAATCCTTTCACAAGAAACTCTTTCACGCACGTCCAAAACTCTTTTGACTTCATCAGAAAGATACAACAGATCCACATTCAACCCCAATACATCTTAGTGAGTTTAGACGTAGAATATCTCTTTACGAAAGTACCAATCTCTGATACAATCGATATTATTAAATCCTTTGCAAACTTTCCCTCCGATTTCATACCTTTGATAGAACACTGTTTCATACAATACCTACTTCTCTTTCAATAACCAATACTACGAACAAAATTCAGGAGCAGCAATGGCATCTCCAATTTCACCTGTAATAACTAACATCTTTATGGAAAATCAAGAAACTAAAATCATTAACAAATCCAAGCTCAAACCGGAATTTTGGTGCCGTTCCGTTGACGACACTTTTGTTATCTGGAGACATGGACTAGATGAACTGCACATGTTCTTCGATTTGATCAATCAATTACACCCTAATATCAAGTTCACCATGGAAATTGAACAAAATGGAAAATTGCCTTTCTTGGACCTACTACTTTACAAAAGATCTGATAACACATTAGGACATGAAGTTTACAGAAAACCCACCCATACAAACAGATAACTACATGCCATAATCCTACCCTACATTCAAGCTATCACAGAACAAATAGGAAGAATTCTTAACAAACACAACATCTAAACCATATTTAAATCACCTGCAAAAATGGGACAACTTCTAAACAATCCTAACGGTGAAAAGGCACCTTCCAGTGATCCGGGAGTATATAAAATCCCTTGTTCTTGTGGCAAAGTCTATATTAGAGAAGCCGGGAGGGCGGTGAGCCAACGTGTAAAGGAACATGAGAGTAAAGTCAGGCTAAGACATTTCACGCAATCAGCACTAGCTAAGCATCATATTGAAACAGGACATAGCATTTTATTTGACAAAACAACCGTCATCGAAAAAGCTTTAAATTTGAAAATAGGGTGCCAATTTCATATGGGATTATGGGCCCACAACGTCCAGATAGCTGGGACCTAGCCCCATATCACCTACACTACTCATTCGTTGTACCCTTCCTTTCGCGAAAGTTGTATGCCCTCTCAACTGTTCTTTTCTGAACGCGATGGCCATTTAAGGGTAACTAGCTTCCGTCGTAAATCGGTGGACTGGTGCCAGCGATATATTTTCAGCGGGTGGTTTAATTATTTCTTGATATTGTGCAGGGGCTTGTGCGATAGAGCCTGTAGGTGGGTTATAACCATTTTTTCTCTTTATCTCTGAAACCGCTCAAGTAACAGCAAAACTAAGAACATATTTGGAATCAGCGTGCCAAAAAACATGGGGTAATACGCTTCTCTAAGATTTACAAAGTTTCCCGCTCTAGTTTTGAACGAGCAATCACGTTTCAAAGTCAGAAGTGATTTTTAATAGTACTTTCGCTGATCGTACCGACAATTTCCGACGGTAGTGTAGGTTCAAGTGGTCATCAAAATTTTGATTTTCTATTACTACGTCTTCTAAATAGAGAAAAAAGGTTAGGCTTTGAGTGTGAAGTAATAATTTTGTACATCAGTCTGTGGAAAGTAGCTGACTGGAGCATTGATTCGACCAAATTGTATTCTTTCAAATTGGTTCATGCCCTTTCCAGGAACTGTAAATGCCGTACTTGGTTTGTCGTTTTTGTTTTGAGGTATTTGTAAATATGTTAATTTTAAACATATTGCAGAAATGAATTTTTCTGATCTTAATATGACCAATATTTTGGTCATGAGTGGAATTAGATAAAGGTACTTTCTTGTGATATTATTGGCCTTTTTAAAATCTAAAAACAATCTGTAATATCTTCCTGTTTTTTTTGTCATAACTACCATTTACTACAAATCCGCCTAAAAAACACTACCCTAATCGGGTAGTGTCACGCTTACCCCTAGAGGCTCGCCGAAAGGGAAATAGCTTAATGATATGTATGTATGTTTGTTCTTTTCATGAATGTATTTCAACTTTATTTTCCAATAGTTTTTCTAATTGGAATTGTTGGCATTCGTTAAGCTGAACGATACCTTAACAAATCTCCAAGGGATAATCATATTATTTTTCTTTTGTGCTTGAACTGTCCGAAGTTGTATTTACTATAATCGTACTGTTTTTATAAGTAACCTATTGATTTCTATTTGTTATTTCGAATACATTCTTAATTTTCTGAGATTACATTTTAATATTTTTCGAATTAGTTACTTTGTACTTTTTCCAATGATCAACATTTTTGTAAGAATTCTCGTATTTACTATTATAATATTTTTGCCCGAATCACATATTTGTCTTATCGTTTTTCCTAATTCTAGGTTTACCTAAACCAAGTGAGTCCTGCGGGTTTGTGTGTAGAAAGTCTAATGAAATTTTTCTTTAATTTTGTCAAATAATTATGGCGAGCATCTAGGCATTAATTGTATCAAGGAACTACTGAGAAAACAAACTTGGAAATTCGAGAGATAAATGCATTTCTTGGATGTTCAAGCGTACCGTAAACTATTTTAAGTTTAGCAAAAGAAATGCTGTGCTGTCTTCGAACTTAGAACCTTAAGATTCCGAATAAAAGCGAATCCTCATTAAGGAAAGAAAGGCCATTGTGGATTTTAACACTTCTGTGCAATTAGAAAAAAGATCTTCGTTGAGACAGCGAGCACACGAACCTGCCCCCAAGAAAGGTTTGAATCTAATTAATAATTATATGAGATCGTACGGTTGTATATTTTCGATGTTTGAACGCACAAACCGAACGAATTAGTTTTCCTTTGCCACACATCGACGACCACATGGCACTTTAAAGTGAGTGCAGTCTTTTCATCACGTTCGATGTAGCCCTAGATTACCTACAGGTTCCACTGTTTAAGGAAGGTCGCGAAAAAACAGCCTTCATAACGCCAGACGAGACGGGAGGATTTACCCAGAAACTATTCGGTCTGATGAACGCCATCTTTTATTTTGGTAAATTAATGCAAAAAGTTCTGGGCCACCTTCGTAAGTGTGTGGTTGTTTTTTATTTGAAAGATATTTTTATCGGATGACGCAGCTGGGAGTAACTGCGAGTTCGACTTATACTAGTTTTTGATGCTCTTAGTGCGGCAGGTCTCACCTTAAATCTTGCCAAATGTTCGTTCTTAAAGGGGAAAGTGTCCTTTTTAGGATTTCAGGTAAAGTAATTGAACCATCAAGAGTTTGAAGATATGAAGACGTGTGAAGATTTTTGGAATTATGTAGCTTTTTTAGGCGCTTTGTGTGTAAATTCGCCGTGAAGGCTCGCCCACTCTACGAGCTCCTAAAATCAAACCGAATATTCGAATGGAACGAAGAAGCCGAGAGAGCGTTCATGGGTCTAAAAGGATATCTCACCAATTATCTGGTTCTACAATTGTTTGATCCGAAGAAAGACACTGAACTCCATACAGATGCTAGCGCATACGGATTGTCAGCTATATTAATGCAGCGAGGATCCGACCGTAAACTACATCGAGTCTATGCGATAAGTAAGAGAACCAGCGCAGTTGAGAGGAACTATCATTCCAGTAAATTGGAAATACTCGCAATAGTCTGGGCTATCACTCGATTAAGCTCTATTTTTAATCAATGTGAAATTCCACATAGTGACCGACTGCCAGGCTTTAGTGTATTTGAACACGCAGCGAACCAAGAATCCGCAAATCATTCGTTCGGGCAACTTTCTCAACGATTTTAATTATAAAATTGTTCATCGTCCTGGAGAGAAGATGGCCCACGTGGATACGCCAAGTCGAGCTCCAGTGCAAGATGACGATGAGAAATCAGCCTGCATGGTACGAAAAGGAATGCGAATGCGCAGACTCTAAGGAAGTGCACTTTACCGGCTTAGGACGGTAAAACACCTTACGAAAAGTATCTGGATCGATTTGATATTGGTATTCATTACTAATTAATACTGATAATATTTGGTTCATAAATAAAGTAACGTTATTTATTTTATCATAGAATTTAAATTTTATAATTGAATAATTGCTACTACATTGTACCAGCTTTGAAACAATGATCGTTATTTGCGACAAAGCGTTAAGATTAGGAGGGCTAAATCGAAATTTCAATTAAGTGACTAATGTATATTTTATTGCGCTTCAGATTGCAACGAGAGTAATGAAGTTTATGATAGACAATTTTGGCGTTTCAAATCTGTTTGGAAGAGAAAATTATGAATTTTACGCCCGAATAACTGGAAGAATACTGAAGGTCGAAGAAGACTGGATTTTTAGTTTCCGATATCCTCCTGATTCCCTCGTATCCAGTGAGTATTTTTTAAAAATTACTATCCTTTTGCTTGTCTTACTATATCTCACTGTATGTATTATTAAAATATATCAGCGCCACCAATCTGTCAGAAATTGAGACTGGCCTCACCCATTTTCTTTGACTGGGTCTGATTGTCGAAATTCTATGGGCGGAATTTCGAAATATAATAGGCGCTTTGAAAGGGAATTTAGTTTGATATAAGAAGCTGAAATAGAAAAATTAATCAAATTTGTTTTTGTTGAAAAGTTGCAAAATGTAAAAAAGTTGATTTTGCACATTCTGGAATCTTGTATTGGAATATGAGATACCCCAGAAAATTGCTAATAAAATGCAAAAGGAATTATTATTTTGGCTGGAAAGCCTCATTTATGTGCCTGTTGTACAAATAATATGATAACTTAACGTTTCCAATAATTGAAGACCCATTTGTTACCGGTAGCTTATGTTCAGCCTGTGCGCGCCACGCAGATTAAGAAACGCAATGCAACGAGGGCCACCGTTCTAAAGAGGCATTACCATTATTGTTATTATTATCAATAAATATCCTGCTACCCTTCAAAAAACGTCAAAGTAAAAAGTATTGCGTCGCATTCAGGAGATGTTGTCTGAAATTCCGCTTTTTGACAAGTTCGGATTGGGGTACAATCCAAAACTATCGAATGAGATACTTCGCATATAATGTCTAAATTTTGAATGCGATTAATTTCGAGAAAAAAAAAACTTATTATTGTGAAAGTTCATATTAATATCAATACTATTGAATGCGAATGAATGAGAAAAAGTTGAACTAAAAGTGAAAACATTTTAATGCGAGAGTTCGCAATGAGTTGAATGCTTTTGAGAGCGAATGAATGAAAGGAAGTTCAGAGCAAAATGAAAACTGTTTAATACGAGAGTTCGCGTTTTTTTAATTCTATTGAGTGCGAATAAATGAGAGGAATTGTTTAATAAATGTAATGAAGTAATGAAATAAAAGGAGGTGTTTCGGGTTTCAATCTAGTGCAAAACTACGAATCTTGCCGACGTTTCGCGAACATTGCAGTTCACTTTTCCCGGGCTAACCTGCAACCAAAGTTTCAGGTTATGCTGTTCTTATATATACTCTCTATGATGCCTATGATTGGCCAGAGCGTCCCACCGTCGAGACTGGTCGAACTTGGTTGGCCAATCAAGTCTTTTTTAAATAACCCAGGAGGACCGAAAGCCGAATCGCATTGGTATTATATCCATTCTACCTATTGGTGTTATTAGGTTGTTTTAAGATTTCGGTTGCTTCTCTATGTTTTCTTGGATAAATATGGTATGTTTTTGCGATGACGGTTGTTTCGTCAAATAAATTGCTATGTCCCGTTTCGATATGACGCTTACCTAGTGCTTATTACGTGAAATGTTTTAGTCTGACTTTACTCTCATGTTCCTTTAACCGTTGGCTCGCCGCTCTGCCGGTTTCTCTAATAGAGACTTTGTCACAAGAGCCACGGATTTCATATACTTCCGGATCACTGAAAGGTGCCTTTTTATGATTAGGGTCCTATTTTTGCAGGTGGTTTAAATATGGTTTGAGTGTTCTGTTTGTTGATAATTTCTTCCTATTTGTTCTGTGATACCATGGATGTCGGGTAGGACGTTGGTCGTTTTTCTCTTCCTTTCTTTAGTAGGTTGTGTTGACTTGTTCTTTGAGTGTATTTTTTAATGCTTTATCCATTTGAATGCTTGTGTAATCGGTTTGTAATAAGATTTGTTTAACGTTTTTTAATTGCTTTTGTAAGTTATCTTTATCTGTCATGCAGACAGCTCTGTATAGAAGGTAGTTGATGACCGATTCCTTTTGAGATAGGTCCTGATTTGTTATCAGATCTTTTGTAAACTTCCCTTCCGATTTCGTGCCGCCTTCCACCACCACCCATCTCAAAAACAATCGGTCATCAACTCCCTTGTATACAGAGCTGTATCCATAACAGATGAAGATAACTTTAAAAAGGAATTACAAAACGTTAAACAAATCCTAATAGAGAACGATTACACAAACAAACAAATTGAAAAAGTAATAAGAAAATACACTAAAACAAATCAGGTCAATACAACCTACTTAAGAAAGAGAGAGAGAAACGACCACCATCCTACCGTACATCCAAGGTATTACAGAGCAAATAGGAAGAAATTCTCAACAAACACAACACCCAAAACACATTTGAACCACCTGCAAAAACAGGACAACTTTTAAACAACCCAAAAGATAAAAAGGTGCCTCTTAGTGATTCGGGAGTATATAAAATCCCTTGCACTCGTGGCAAAGTCTATATTGGAGAAACAGGGAGAGTGGTGAGCCAATGTGTAAACGAACATGAGAGTAAAGTCAGGCTAAAACATTTCACGCAATCAGCACTAGCTGAGCATCATATCGAAACAAGAAATAGCATTTTATTTGACAAAACAATAGTCATCGCAAAAAAATACAATATGTTTTCAAGGAAACATAGAGAAGCAATCGAAATCTGAAAACACCCTAAGAAAATGAATACCCATATAACAAAGCGTATGTCGTAAACGACGTCATAAACGATGTTGGATTTTTGGACAATATCTCATATCATTTACGACATCTTTTATGGCATTGTTTACGATTTCGTTTACGATATCGTTCACGACAGCGGTTCCGACCTTATTTTATTTTAATAAGACAAAATATTTTATTATTTTAAAAATGTAAATCTATTTCACTGTATGGAAGGAATATGAAGACAATGGAAACTGTTATAAACATATTGGTTTATT
>CAKNWW010265838.1:0-14221 GCA_932074435.1 Andricus kollari
TGGTACAGTTCTCTCTCAGAGGTTGAAAAATGTTTTATCCTTATACTAGTTGAATTAACTTATTTGTTATAAGCAATAAATGAAAATTGTAAATGTAATTACATTAACTGGCAAATGTGACATTTTTTCCAAATTTGAAATTCGAATTTTAATTGAACAGATTTTTGTCAACCAACCTTGTGAAAATTCCAATGCGTATGCATTCTGACAGACTGAAATGTGGAGCAGTTCAGTTTAGACGTCTATTTCGTTTGAAAAATGCATGAAAACTGATGCCTTCGTTAGTTTTCTTTAACGGTTTAACGCGATAAGTGGAAGAAGTTTTTCACCATAGAGTTTTGTAAGGAGAGGAAAAGTGGACCTTTTTTTTTGAAGACAGCGGGGTAAGGAGTAAGTTGATGTATTGGACAGAAAGGGACAGCTATAAAAATGTGAGAGAAACCACTCTTCGATACATATACATGATGTTAAAGGAAACTTATTTGTCGTCTATTTTAATTTCAATTTTACTAAGTTATTTTTATTTTATTTTAATGAAAGTTCATCTTATTTGGCTCAAATTCAATTTATTTGGTTGAGAATTCATTTTTATTTTTTATTTTTTATAAACCTTTTGTTAAGTGAGAATTTAAATATTATACCAACAAAAATTTTTTTTTTTTGATTCAGCCAAATCGTATTCTAAGTGTAGAAAAATAATCTCATTAGTTTACCTGTTTTGTTGAAGATTATTTTCTTTTTTAAACATTTTAAAAGGTGGAAATTTAACTATTATACCCGCAAAAACCCCTTGTTAATTCAACAATATCTTATTTTAAGGGCATGTGATACTTCAATCGGGTTCAGTTCCCCCGGGTTTTTGTCCACAAAACTTAAAATTTTTAAAAACTGAATTCGGAGATGCTATAAAATAGAATAAAGGACGTAACCGAACTCTTTTTTTAAGGGATAATAGTAAAAAAAAAATATATTCTGCTAAATAAAATTTTTCTGTATATGCACTATTTGGAGGTTAGGATCGGTTGTCAAGTCTCTGTCATTCCGATAATGCTGGTATCTGTTGTACCGAGTGGCATAGAGGGCGTCCTAACGAGCATAAATTAAATTATTTATGAAATATATTTTTTGGATTGCCTACAAACAAGCTTAGTTCCGGGGCATTAGTTACTGTGTTTTATTACTTGTCCTAAGTTTTCGACCAAAAATATTGTGTAGTTTGGAAGTAAAGCTGCGGGGAGAATTGTACCACACATAACCTCAAAATACACACATATTAATTAGATTTAGCAAAATGAATTTTTTTCAATTATTCCACAACAGAAGAGTTCGGGGACGTCCATTAGCATGTTCGCTGTCATTCCCCAAATTTTTAAGGCAAAATCTTTATTATTGTAGGAAAAAAGCCGGGGGAACCTAACACTGCTAAAATCGATAATTTTTCAAGTATCACATGCCCTTAAGTGTAGAAAAGTAATTTTAATAATTGCAACTGAATCTTTTTGGTTCAAATTTCATTTCTTTGGTTAGAACTTAAGAAGATTTCAAAATATTTCAAATAAAATGTATATTTTTGAAAATTTTGGGGGAAAAAAAAGCTTTTTAGAATTTGACAGGTATCAAGAGAATCCAAAAAAATTCCTAAGATTTTTGGGATCATTTCAAATAATGTATAATTCAAACAAATTAATGTTATACAAAATTGGGAAAGATTTCAAAAAATTCTCAATGTTTTTTTTTTAATTTTGAAAAAGAATGTAGAAGATTTTAAATCAAAATTTTGAAACTTTGCAGGATTACAACTTTTGAGTGTATTTAGTGTATTTTTAATGTATTTAGTGTATTAGTGTAATGTATATGGCCGGCCGTGCGAATATTCTCAGGCTTAAAATTAAAATCTTTTTTAGTTGAAATATCGAGTATTACATTTTTCCTTGAGAATTTATGTTTTTGGTTCAGAATAGAACTACTTGGTTAAAAGTTGGACAACTGTGTTAGGAATTCATTTTTCAAGGAAGATTCATAGTAAATACCTCTACTTGGTTGAAAATAAAATAAAATTCTTCTTATGATTCATGGGAAAATTTCAAATGATTTTTTATTTTGAAAAATAAATTCTAAGAGAAACTTGAAAAAGATTTCTTAGAATTTCGAAGAAGAATGTAAGAAATTTTAGAGCAAAATGGTAGAAAAAATTCGAGTAAGTTCAAGGCCATATCATACTAACCTCAAAATAAGTTTTCGACATATTTTTTGCAAACAACTCACGTCCATATAAATTGAGATATCGAGTTAAAATGTAAGAAATTAAATAAAAGGCACTAATGAACGTTTCGATACTCCTAAATTGGTTGAATTACATATAAACAAACAATGTTGTGAAAATTGTTTTTGGATTTCCAGGATTGAAGGATTATACAAACGTTCATTGGCGGCTTCTATTTAATTTCTTAAATTTTCAACATGATATCTCAATTCGTGTTTGCAGTGTGACATGGCCTTAAGAGATATTTCGAAGTTTAGAAAAGATTCAAAAATAATTTAAAACTTTTAAAGGTTTCAAAAAATTTTAATCAAAATGTAGATTTTTGAAGATTTATAACAAAAAATTCAGATATAGTTTTGAATTTCTTCGGTACTAGCGATAAATTATTGAGGAATTATTAAAGAGTTATTGCAAAATCCCAATTTTAAATATGATTTATTTTTATATTAAGTGAATTTTTCATGAACTATATCATTGTGTACACATGTAATTATAGCAGTTAAACTGTCATAATAAAAGACTAAAATTGGTTTTTCATAATTACTCTTAGTAATTAATAATTAATCGCTAATACCAAAGACATTAAAAATTATATCTGAGAATTATTTACCAATGAGAATACCAAAAATAATTAAGAAAAGTTAAGTTCATAAAAAATAACAATTGTCATGTTAACCAAATCTGCGCAGATAATTAAAACATCGAAATTGTATTATATTTCCCGTATTGTATGTACAAATTTTTTCAGAATAATTGCCTGAAGAGGTTCACCATCGTGTGCCGAAATGTCTAAAGTAATTGTAATCTAATTGCATTTATTATTGTTTGACACCATAAATTACAAACATATTGTTTTGTTTAAATATAATAAGATATCACAATACATAAAACTACACATAGGAAAACCTTAATTTAAATGCGTTTTATACGTGTTTCTAGTAAGAGGAGATTTGATATTTACAACCGGGAATTTTGTGGGCGAAAATTAGTAAACACCCTGATTTAGTTATGCTTCTCAATTTTAATCTGAATTTTAAAGACAATGAACGTTGTGTGCGTTCCGCATGTCTTTTTTTTACTTTTACACAATGATTAATAGTGTATAGAAAAATCTACTGAAACGAAAAAAAGGGTTTTATGATTGTTCATGAGAGGTAAAAGTTTTCTGAAAATTGTATAAGGTTCTATTTTAACAGTCTTACTGCTAATTTCCGATTATATTTTAATTATCAGTCATGTAAAAGAATTGTATGTGATGAACAATTAAGGCCTACTCTACAACAGTGAATTATGCGCCATTTGGACGATTTTGAAGGAAGCTCGAAAACAGATATTCTGCAATAATTCCGAATTTTGTATCCTAACTTCATAATAACTATAGTCACTTTTGCCTTTGCAGACTACTATGCATTGCATTTAGTTTATCTAATATCCATTCAAGTTCGAAATTTGCCAATTATATAATTTCTTAGTCACATAAACCTGTATGTTATAATATCACATAAATCAATATTTTACTAACAATTTTCACATATAGCTTTGTTTTATCTGCGCTTAATGCATGAGCGTAACCTAATATTCAAACTTCGGCAAATTTTACTGAATTTTTGTTTGTTTGTTTTTTTAACTGGGCACAAGAAGAGGTTTCTGTAATTTTATAATATTCCAAAATTTTGTTCAAAGTTAAGGTCATAATTACGCAGTCAAATTCATATATTTTATCTAGGTTTTTACAAGATTGTCCTTCTCGACATGAATTTCGTGTGATATTAAATATTGCATTTTTTCACCCTTTATTTTTCTTTGAAAAAAAGCATAAGAAAATTGCAAATAATTTGACAATGATTTGAATTACTCAATTTCTGAACGAATTACAATTTGGATTGCATGGTTATAATATAACCTTTGAATTAAATTTTTTGTAATATAACATCCAAGCATATATAAAGAAAGTTTTACACAAAAACGATTGAAATTAGCCAATTTTTCACTCCGAATACAGATTTGATTTAAAACAGGAATAGGTCCTGATTATCTAAAAAATATGTAATTCTAGATTTTATGGAGAAAAATGAGGCGATACAATTTTGAGATTTGATCCAGGTTTCAACGCCCTTAAAAGAATTTTTTTACGTAGGCAAATATAGAATAAAAAGGTTGTAGACATTAAAGCTCTTTTTGCCGGTAAATTTTCCTTTTTTGTATAAATTGTGCCTCGATTTCTAGTATTTCATTTGGAAATAACGAACTTAAACTCGGCTTAATTTTTCTTTGCCTTTATTAGTTTTATTATGTTTTCGTTATTTATTTTAAGTCTTCTCTACACAACTGTAATGATTTACTTAAAACTATTTTATTTGTTTTGGAATTTTAATTAACATTTAAAAATAAATATTTTTCTCATATTTGACAAAGTTTGTCAAAATTGAAAGATTTTTCGTCTGTTCTAATACTTTTTTGTTCGATTTGACTCATTACATGAACTTAACCTTTTTGAAAATCCGCTTTCCAGTTTGGAAAGTTTAATAAAATGAATTTTCTGAAGATGTACATCAATTGTCTTATATTCAAAGTGTAAAACAACGCATTATGTAGCAAGCGGTATTAGTAGAACAGTGCTGTACATCAATTATATATACAGTGATGTATGACAAGGCGATATTTTCAAATTAAAAAAATACCTTTGTGAATAATATTTTCATTAGAATATGAATGCATATGATGCAGGAATGTCCCTAGAATACGATTACACTGCTAACTCAATTTCGATCAAATTGACGCATAACGCACTGTTGTATACGCTTCAATTTACTTATCTTTTCACATTGTCGACATTCATTGTGTTTTTGTAAATGACCGATTATCTAACATAATGAACACATAATGACTTATTAATGAGAATTTTTTTGTTAGTCACATCAACTCTGATAGATGTACAAAACCTCGTTACAAGAATTCTGATTTCTGTTAATATATAAAAACAGAGAAAATAAGAGGATCGAGGGCTCGGCCGAATTGTGAGACTTCCAGAGAGAATATTTATTTATTTTTGTTCGTTTGAGGTGAGTGAATTCGGAAACCGTATGTACTTTGTATGTACTCGTAGTTTGGATTGACATATACAAGGGGAACAGTGGAAAATTGATTTAATTTAACCCTCCGTCTACAGACAGGGGCTTTTAAGGCACAGACGATTTTTAAAACTAGAATATCTCGTCTACCCGGACTTAAAAGACCCTGTCTGTAAACAAAAGGTGGGAAAAAGAAGTCTGTAAACGGAGGGTTAAATTTTACGTATATAACGATTACGTGGTTTTATAAAATAAAGAGTTACTATTGACTAATGTTTGTGACGTACCAAGTTCTTTTTAAATTAGTTAGATTAAAAATTAGATTTGGAAATTACGTATGCTATATGTTTAATATAACCTCATCTTTTAATGTCAAACGATTACTCAGAAGGCGAGTGTAGAATATAATGGAGAGTTACTCTGTTGTTACATCTGCAAGAATCTATAAACAAATATACGGCCGGAGACAAAGTTTTATAGTTTTCGAGTTCATATTACACCTCTTGAACAGTGCAGTCTGCTACAAACTGTAAAAACCTTACTTAAGGAGATGCGGTTTTGAGGTTTTCTTCTTCTTGTTTGCGGCTTCTAACTATACAGCAAAAGGCCAGAACTGACACACAGATAAGTAAAATATTTAAGAATCCAGTCCAAGTCAAGTTGCCACTCAATGTTCAAGCCACTTCATAACACGTGCCATTGTATCAGTCCAATGGCGAGACACAGTAAGCAGACGCACCGAGACGTAGCACACCAGGGAGGGGAATGTATCCACACCAGGGGGATGATGGTGTATACACTTGGGAGGGGAAGGTATATGTGGCAAGGAAAAGTATAAAGCGAAACATTTTCATGGCAGAAACCTTCAGAGAGATGACAAAATGACATTACCCTTACTGAAGAACCCACCCAACTCGCTTATTACTTCACCATCCGGTTCAAACAGGATATCATTGACTTCAACCTCTTCAGGGGATATGCCCGGAAACTTTCGATCAAGAAATCCAAAAAAAGCAGCGCGGCCCTCAGAGACACGAGGGCACTCAAAGAGGAAAATTGGAGCCCATACGTATATGGGAGGATCTGAGTCTAGTCACCAGGTTAATAAAACGCCTCGAAAAACGCAGGCCCGCGAACTATGGTCTTCTAGTTTTGAATGCTTCCCGCTTGAAATACTCCCTATGGTTATCAAGTTTCTCACAATAAGGTCATTGCCATTTCTTCCAGAATTCGAAGTTACTCTTTATAAGCCCCAAGACATCGACAACATGCAAGCCGGACCTAATTCTGAAGTTCAAAAAGGATGTTGCCTTAGCGAACCCATCAGCACGCTCGTTACCGTCAATGCCGACATGAGCCGTAATCCAAAACAAACGAACCGTCAATCCGCGAGAGAACGCCCGGGAAAATAAATGCCCAATCTTATGGGCCAGGATTGGTCCTTGGGGGTCCGAAAAGCGGTTCTCAATGCAGTTAATCGCCGACATACAATCTGAGAAAATAAAACAAGGAGAGATATTCATATTTAGAATGTATTTCAGTGCAGAAAAAATCGCATAGAGCTCCGCAGACTTGATAGAGGAGCCCTCCTGCAAGGGATGCCATGTAGAAGCATCCAGAGGAGGCTTTGGCGAACAATGGGAGAAAGTCTCGCTTCGGTGCCTGTAGATGGTGCGCGAAAGGGCTTTTTCGTGGAAGTGTTGCAAACAATATATTATTTTAAAGGGTTTTGGTTTGTCGAAAAGGATGGTGCGCGGCTGGGAAGCCGGTAAGGAAGAATATGTTTGTTAAAAAAGTAATTTCTATCGTTACAAAATTAATAAAATTTCGACCGGTGATGATTGCTGCTAAAGAATCAATTTTGTAAGAGTTCAATTGTTTCTCTCTTTAGTTACGTGCAATTAATTGACGTATGCTAAACAACATTTTCATTTTAAATCATGTTTCAGGTAATAATATTTAAAGTCCAATTAATCAATTAATCTCACTGTCTGCTATTACGGTTTTTTCCGTAATACTAGCCCTACCCTGTGCCTGACCGGTTAGTTTTACCAAAAAATCCGTAATACTAGACAGTGCTTAAATTAGGAATTACGAATAACTTAAAATGATTGAAAATAATAATATTGATCAATATATGCCAATTAATTGTCCACGACTTCCGCAATTACAAACTTGCGAAAATATAAGGGAGCTCATTCGCAGTCACAGCGTGATTTTCGTTAATCTAACTCAAGATATCAATATCAATTTCTCCATTACAAGTCAAAAAAAATTAATAAATACATACATTTAAGGGTAGGTTAAAATTAACAAATTCTGGGATTTTAAATTGTTACAACGCGAAAAAGTAGTGTATTGGGATCCTAAAAGAGTATAAGTAAATTAGAATAGATAGATATGCAGCTTGGTTACCAGCACTAAAAAAAAATGTTTAAAAAATTTTAAGTTTGCAGATTATGGGGACGATGAAGATGACGATGGTGAAGATGACGATGATGGTTATGATGAAGAAATTATTCAAGAATACGAATTTCCCCTAGGACTGAGAGAAGATGATTAAAATTATGTTATGTTAAACAATTATCTTGGCGATGCTATGGAAATTGTCCTTCCCAACAACGAATTAATGAGAGTGTTAGAAGCAGACGGCATTTGGAGGTTGTTGATGCACCGACAGTTGTCAATTGTGGTGAACTTTTTTTAATGTTAATTAAGTACGCCATTGTGCACGAGCTTACACACACTGCAGTGACAGATTTATTTAAATTAGTGAATTGTATGTTTGGAAGGCCAGTCCTGTCAAATTCACGCTTTTTAATAGATAAGCTTTTCTTTTCTTCGGATTTTGTAATTTATCAAGGAATTTGTCCATATTGCGGGGTCACGTAGGTATTTTCGTACGTGTCGATCGGCAAAAAATGCCCAATTTGCAAAAAAGTAATTTCACTTCGTCATACAGTGTTCAAAACATTCTATGCGGCATATAACATAAAAATCAACGCACAAGCATTATTAGAGTATAATGATAAGTACTATCATCATGTAACACGTGAAAGAAATCATCAACTGGGTGTTTATACAGAAATATATAATGGGAAGGCGTATAGAGATTTTTCGAACAGCTTAGATCCTGAAAGTAGAAAAAATGATCTAACTTTCACGTATAATTGCGACGGAGCAGTCAAGTTTGAAGGTTCGACGGATTCTGTGTATAGTTGTTTATCTAATTCTCAAAGAGTTACTCATGGAGGCTAGAACAGCAAACGTTATAGTTTGTAGTTTGGGAATGGCAAACCGCACATGAATGTTTTTCTTCAAGCGTTTGTCAAAGACATCAATTCTATGGCAAACCCCAGAATTTCATGCAACATACGAGGAGAAATGCGACTTGTTAAACCCTATGCAATTTGTTTTTGCGTGGATTCTGTTACGTGAGCATCTATGCAATGTCTCACCCAATATAACGGCTTTTTCGGTTGTAGTTGGTGCCTAGACCGAGGCTAATGGGTACCCAATTTCTAAAATACCGGCGTTTGCGTGAAGTATCCTATTGTAATTCCTCTCCCTTATCAGCGAACTGAAGAAAGAATGGTGCGATCTATGAGGTTACTGGTATATCCTTCGGATTCTACCAATCCATTGTCTGAAAACGTTTTAAATCCTATTTCCGGAATACAGCTGCAACAATCAAGTCCTGCGAATGAAATTAATTTTATGTCTGTAGAATTTTTAAATCCTGCCGATCCTAGCACTTCTGGAACACATCAGTAGCTGGCTAATCCTATGAATCCGGTTAATTCTTCAAATCCTACGCATCCTGGTTATTCTTCAGATCGTGACTGTACGTTTGGTGTTAAGCGCGGACCATCATTAATAAATTTAAAGATATTCGACATCGTACTTGGGTTCGTACCCGACGTCATGCACTTCGGACGATTGGGCATCGCGTTAAAATTTTCAGACTATTGCTTTGACAAACTTCTGGATATCATTCAGATGCCACACCAAAGCATGCGTTTAACGCTATCAATAAGCGACAGATCGCATTTGAAAGCACAAAATGGGAGAATTGGACACTGTACTTCAGGTTACCAAATTTGGAAATATTTCTAGAAAAGAAACTAGTCGAGCATTGGGCATTATTTGTTGAAGCAGCGCATATATCCCCAAAACCTACTATTACTCAAGCTGAATTAGAACACATGGAATATTTGGTGAAGAAGTTTATCATTTAGACTAAAGAGTATTACACAAAAGGTGCTATGACCTACAATGTTCACCTGAAGGGTGAAGGCATTCCCAATCAGATTTGTCGACATTTGTCAATGCTTCATTGTGAAATTATTTTAAACAAGTAATTCTTCCTGACGCTACGGAAACGATGAGAGCATACTCCTTTAGTCTAAAGGGACGAAATACACAAAAAACCTTGAAAGTTTATTATGCGAGATATTTAGGTGCTGCTAAAGCCGCAAAAAGAAGATGGATTTATTAACTCCAATTGCCCAAAGATACAGTTTCTTATACAAGAATGATCAAAGATAATTGTATGTCCTCAAAATAAAAGAGTAATGTTGATCGATCAAATAATAGTTTTGCTAAACTTGCGAATGGTACTTATATTCAGATTCAACAGCTTCTAGTGAGCGAATCATCTAGGCAAGAGCACACGATTGCCAAACGTCTTTCAACTGTTAACGCTCATCCCAACCTCTGTGCAGTTCTTCAAAAAGTAACAACCTGGGGGAATGATTTTTGCTCTATAAATACGAACGAAATAATTCAAATGTGTGTATTTCTGCGGATTGGAGAAGTTGAGTACATATGTGCAGTGTGACATCACTACTATTTTTCAGTTATTATAAGGATAAAATCACTGTCTTCGAGATTCTGCAAATACGGAATATCGATTCATTAAAATTTTATCAACGGTTTTTGCAACAAGAAAGTGGTTGACTGTTCCGAAGCTAAGTAGCTGAAATTAAACTTAGCATCTTATACATTTAAGGCCTATTCAAAGGTATCAAAGTTGTAACATTATTCCTATATATCGACTACTTCTTCGATCGTTCCATGATGCACGAAAAGTACGCCGTAACTACGAATAGCTAGTAATTTTAATTAGATGTTCATATGTTTGTCTTTTCAGGGAAAGTATGTTAAATAAGGACATATGACACTTACCCTATCCCTACCTTACCGACTTATTAGTACATAAACGTTCCTTATAATTTAGGTCCTTTCTTTTATCGTCCTAAACTTTTAATTTAATATCTCATTTAGACCCGGTAAAAAGTAATAATCGATCGTAGATATAAAAGCCGTCAACATTCGGATGCCCAGATTCAATGAGAGGATATGGAATCATTCGTCTTCGAGTGGATTCCCCTGAACCTCAGTGAATTCCAAGTGACTAGAGACCTCCCCACTCTCAGGAAAAAGTTTCTGTATTTCCTTTATTGCATTGGGTCGCTCAAATATAATAAATGTTAACAGAATAACGTATTTATAGAAGTTTTCTATTTTACACTTAGAGCTTCATCACAAAAACTGAAACAGTGATAAAACGACTGATAGTTACAAGGACTCCCTTCAGAAAAATTTGCGCTAAGCAATGTACCTGTAATTGTACATAAATAGACGTCATGCTGTTATGATATCCCATCCGCCGAGGTATATATTAGGGTAGGTCGAAAATAACAAACTCTGGAATTCAAAATCTCGACAACGCAAAAATGTTCACCAATTTTACGTAAAGTTACGAATTTTGGGAGAAAATTACGAAAATGTTTCGTAAATTACGAAAATACTCGGTATGGCTCGGATCCGCTCGGTACCATTCGGAAGGACGCCGCCGTGCCGTTTTCGCCTAAGTCGCAGTACAGTGATCCCAAATTTTGAGTAACCCTCACTCGTGGGCCCCTAGAAGAAGAATTTTGGTCATGTAGACTGCAAGAGTTCGCGTACGGAAATAGTCTTGAAGGTATAATTAAATAGTTTTTCCCAAAACCTATTTTTTCGTGCCCATAGTACCATAATAAGAATCCTTTGCATGTTGTGACAGGTGGGAGGTTATGTTCCATCTATAATTTCTTTCCTTTGTTCCTTTCGCGTTACTTACCTATGATACTAAAGGCCTTTTCATACATCGCTTGCCGGCACTGGCAGGCAGCCTGCCTGCGGAAATTCCACAAGTGTGACTTTCGGGTTATTATAATTTTAATACATATACAATGTATATATATTCCGTTAGCGCTACTGACAATTACGAACCGTTTCGTAATTTGACGAAACATGTAACTGCAAAATGCTGCCACTACATCCCAGATAGCAAAATGCGCGCACTGTGCGACGCACGTGCGTCGCACGCGTGCGGATTTTCTCACACGGCGTGCACGCAGGGGATCAGACAGATGCGGCAGCATATGCTCATTTAGGGGTTACAGAGGGTATAAATTATATTTTGATATAAATTTTCAAATAAATAGAAACTAGTTCATCACAAATGTAACTTTTATTAAAGGAAAAAGTACTCAATGTTAATTTGTACATTTTCATAACAGCCGTAGACGGGGAATATTTAAGGCATTTAAATGGCTATATTTTTATAATATTAATAAAATTGGGCCTCAATGAGCATTGTTAAAATTGACTTTCAAATTCAAGGGAAATATTCCCATTGTTAATTATGAGTAATTTTAAAAGAGTACTGAAGGCGAACTTAAAAGAGTAATCCTATTTCAGGTTGAAAATGCTTATTTAAGAATATTATTCGTTTACATCAGATTTATGTTTTTGCATTCCCTCTAGTTTAAATTTTTCCTTCTTATTCAATCCTAATGTTGTGGGGCTCATTTTATTCGTTGAATATTTCTCCAAAAATTCATTTGTTATGTTTATACTTTCAAAAATATTTTAAGAACAATAAAGTTTTTCAATAATAACGTATCAAAGAGATTTGTAGAGAATCCTTCGAAAAATTAAATGAACCCTAGAAAATTTGTATTAAATAATAATTTCAACTTTTACCCAAAAAGAAAAAATAAACATAAAACTGTAAATAAATATTGTTAAATGAGAATTTTTAACCTGAAATTTTTTTTTCTGAAGCCCGCCTTCAATTTTCTTTCAAAATTAGTTACAATAACGATACTTTCCTCGATTTTAAAAACAATTTTTAACGAGATGCTCTTTTTTCATCTTGAGATAACAGGTGTACATCCTTTAAGAGCTATACATTTAATATCACGAACTTATTATAACGTTGCGCATAATATGCAATTATAGCAGCATTATTTTTTAATATTCTAAGTTTAAGTACAAAAAAGTCTTCGATTTGACGTTTGAGGATGTACACAAGTTATCTCAAGATGAAAAATGAGTATTGTTAAAACAGATTTTTAAAATAAAGAAAAATATGTCCATTGTTGATTGTAATAACTAATTTTGAAAGAGTACTGAAGGCGAACTTTAGAATAATATATTACAGGTTAAAATTTTCCGTATAACAATAATTATTCAGTTTTATGTTTTTGCTTCCCCTGTAGGTACAATTTGCCATTATTATTCAATCCTAATATCATAGGGCTCATTCTATTCGATAAATATTTCTCTAAAAATCTCTTTGTTATGTTTGTATTTTCAAAAAGGTTTTAAGAAAAATATTGTTAATAAAATGAGGAATTCTTTTCCAAAATTAGTTACAATAACAATAATAATAGATTTAATGCAGTTCACTTCTTCAGGTCAGCCCTGAAGAAGTGAACTGCAATGTTCACGAAACGTCGGCAAGATTCACAGTTTCACACACGATTTAAACCCGAAAAAAGCTCTTAATTTTTAATTTAAATTTATCACAATAAAAATACTTTACCCGATTTTAAAACAATTTTTAACGAGATGCTCTTTTTTCCTCTTGAGATAACAAGTCTTCGGCCTCACGTTTAGGAATGTACGCAAGTTATCCCAAGTTGAAAGATGAGCATTGTTGAAATCGATTTTTAAATTCAAGGAAAATATTCCCCTCGTTAATTGTAACTAATTTTGGAAGAGTACTGAAAGTGAACTTTAGAATAAAATATTTCAGGTTGAAAATGCATATTTAGCAATGTTTATTTACAGTTTTATGCTTTTGCTTCCCCTCTAGGTAAAAGGTGTAGAGCTCATTTCATTCGTTGAATATGTATTTAAAAATCTCTTTGGTATGCTCTTATTTCAAAAAAGGTTTTAAGAAAAATATTGTTAATAAAATTAGCAATTTTATAATTCTCGTATGAGAGTTTTTCAATAAAAACATAAGAAAGAGATTTGTAGAGTATCCGTCGAAGAATAAAATGAGCTTTACAACATTAGTATTAAATAAGAATGCAACTATTACCTGAAGAGGATGCCAAAATATAAAACTGTAAATAAATATTTTTAAATAAGCATTTTTAACCTGAAATATTTTCTTATCAATTCTTCAATCCTTCAATTCTGTTTCGAACTTAGTTACAATAACAATAGGAATATTTTTCTAGATTTTAAATACAATTTTTAACGGTGACTATCGTCGTCGTCCTCATCATCATCCCCATCTTCTCCAACATCTTTTTCCTCCTCACTCCCGTCATCGGTTTCCACGGACTCTGCGATCTCTAGAGTTGAAGGCTTGTTGCTGTTTCTAAATCGCTGCTTTGTTGCTCGAATAACTTCCTGCATTTCATTTTTGAATTCCGTAATGTTGAGGGGGCCAACAAAGAGGGGACACTTTTGTGCTGCGTCTACAGAAAGAAAGAAATCAATTAAATAAACTAAATTGAATACATTGTCTTCTAATTTTTTGCATAGCTTGTGTCGTTTTTCCAAAAATTTCTTTTATTTATAATTTCAAATTTAAATTCAA
>CAKNWW010265845.1:0-13999 GCA_932074435.1 Andricus kollari
GAGTGTTTTATTATCGAATAGAATTTCATTTTCATGGCGTCATTCGAAGTACCAGATACTCTTTTATGTGTAGGTTTCTTTTTCCGTTGGGCGGGGGGGGGGGCGCTGTACACTTAATAATTACCAAAATGGCAGACATAATTTTTAAATAATTCAAATGGGGAATAAAGAAAAATGAATCATTAAGGCCAGTGAAGAGTGAAAAATTACTCATATACTCTTATATAAAATTACTACACCCCAAACTTATTGATTATTTTCACTTCTATTTAATTATGGAATAGGCAGGTACCTGCACACGTATTCCAGCAAACATTAGAAAAGGGTAGGGGTGACTAAAATTTTTTCCGTGACCAGTCACAGAGATGCCCCCCCCCCCCAAAGAGTATTGAAAAAGGTCCCGATTTTGAAACTTGCTAATCATTTCTTAAAAAATTACCAGTTTTATCGATAGTAACATTTTAATCCTCAGCATATGTTAACTGCTTGGTTTCAACCTATCTAACTATTTTCTGGAAATGGCAGGCCTTGCCGATGTGGTCCATGGTTTATAGATGGCAGAGTATGGGCTGTGGTCTATTCCGTCCCAGCTACCTGCGTACGATTCCCCCACTACGCGGCTTCCCCTCATTCAGCCGATCTGCTGACACCGAGCCTGGTCAGTGGGAGTATTCTGTACCTAATGAGGACTAAAATGCTGAATGTAACATCTTTTAAATTTAGAACTTGGTAATTACCAAATGTAATGTTGGAAATCAGTGAATTACAACGATTCCAACGATATGTTCTTTAACTTAAAAAGTTGAAAATTGAAGAATATATGTTCAAGTTTATGTTCAATTTTATGGCAAAATTTTCAGTATATTTTACTCAAATCAACTGCAGTAGCTTCAATTTATTGTTGCAATATTAAACTTAACCTGAGGAAATTCCGGAAGCTAAAATTTGGCCAGAATTAAAAACTTATTAACAAAAATCATTTTGGTTTATTTCTCAAACAATCGCATTTCTCAAAATTATACTTGAATCATTTTGCACTTCCAGTGCAAAATTATGATTAATCTCATTCTTAGCCCAATTTTGAAACTTATTAACAAACATAATACATTTTGTTTACTGCTTAACCAATCATATTGTCCAAAATTAGCCTATTTATAGTTTGCTTTAAACAGTTTGATTTTGTTTTATATGAAAAATGAATCAAATAAATGAATATTATAATGTAATTTGCAAATCTGATTTCGATTTTTGATTTGAAAAATTAGTCTGAACTGAAAAATTTTCCATACAATTTTTCATGAACCTGAACATTTATTCTTTCATTTTCAACTCTTTAAGTCAAATAATATATCGTTGGAATCGTCATAATTTGCAGATTTTCAATATTATATTTGTAAATTATCAAGTTTCAAATTTAAAAAAAGTTATATACTGCATTTTAGTCCCCATTAGGTACAAAGGACTCCCGCTTACCAGGCTCAGCGGCATCAGTTCGACTGATGCCTCAACTCATAAAAATAATTTTTTTGGTGATATTTCTTAAATACAAACTTAAGAATAAATTTTATAATTATTAAAGTCAAACAAATGATTTTGTGAAAAAAATATTTATTTAGGTAAATATTGAAAGTAAAGTAAATATTGAACATCTTATCTGTCAAAAACATACAAAGCTTGTACAAAGTGAGAAAAAAATTAACTTATTTGACTCCAGTCAATTTGTTTAATTGCTCTCAAAAATAAAGATTTTCGGTACGAATAGTCCAAATCATTAAATCGGCTATACATCTCGAAATCTCGGTATGAATAGCAGATTCAAGGATGCGGGCTTATTATTTTGAAATTTCAGGATGAATAGCAGAGTCAAAAATCTAGACTATTCATACCGAAATTTGGTGATGAATAGATACTGCCTTAATTAAAATCTATGATGTGTGCTGAGAATCTTACCAGTTTTTGTTTTTCAAAAAATTGAAGAAAATACTTATGTATGATTTATAATTTAAGAAATTTTCGGGTTAATTAAAAAAGGCATAGCAGTTTGAAGCCATTTATTTTTTGAAATATATTTATCTTCTGCAAATACATACAATTAAACATAAAACAGAGAAAAAGAGAGTTTTACACAAAAACATTAAACCTGCTTTTGATAATAGTTTTTACGCTTACGCATTATTTGCTCTTGCTAATAAATTTTATAGTTACATAAACTTCCTTATTGTAAATTCTGATTTCCCATAATTCCAAAGAATTCAAAATGCAAAGCTTTCAATATTTATTATAAAAAAAAACATACCGCAAAAATATCGCGGACCGCAAGAAGCTCGCGGACCGACAAAGGCTCGCAAAGCGACAAATTCTCGCGGATCGAAAAAAATCTTTGGGAACAAAAAAAGCCAGAAGCCTGAAACCCGCCTAGTTTAGAGTCCTATGGAAATATACTAAATTTAGTTGACACTAGAAATAGAAAGGTTATTGCTGAAGATAAAATGTGAAAACTGAGCTTAACAGATAAGCTTTTCAAGATTGTGCAAATTTTTATAATAAACTCTCAAACTTAAATTAGGAACGCCAATGTACATGAGTGAAGCGCTAACCAATCACGCGACCGATCCCTCAGCAGATCTTTTCTTGATCTTCAAAGCTACTTTTTTACATGGATTATTATACGATAATTTCAACTTGATTTCTTCCAATATTATTTTAGTTCCGCGTAACTCATCCTTGACCTCGTGAACTTGATTAGCGTAGATTTTTAACTGAAAATTAAGTTTTTCAGCTGCAGTATCCACAAATTTTTTTGTATCTCCTTCTTTTTCTTGGGCGACATAAGAAACCTTCTCGTTACAATCAGGATGATCACCATCCAGAAGTGCACTATTTTTTTTAGCAATTTCATAAGCTGCTATAAAAATGTCTCTAGGAAGCCTCTTTTCCAGTGGATTTAATGGCCTTACTGCGAGAACATGCTTTCGAAGATGAGCATCTGGTTTATTGGGCGTTAATATTTTAAGAAGTGAATAAGAGTTTATTTTGCGCTCTGCCATTTCCGTGTAGAGTATCAATTTTGTTGTTCGGATGAGTTTAGTAATACCTGCCTGATCTCGTAACCCTTTTATGTCATGCACAGCTATACCAACCAACAAGTTCATTAAAATTATAACAATAAAAATAACAAAAACGCTGATGAGGATTTGCGAGAAAATAGATAATTGATGGAAAGTAAGTCCCTCAAACTCGAGATCTCCAGACATCATCGTTAAAATTTTGATCGAAGTTGTCAATAGATTTTGAAATGGCGGTGCTCCGTCGAAAACCATGCTAAAGCTCAAAGTAAATCCAATAAGTAGTCCTGAATAAGCAAACAAAAGTCTTGCAAATTCAAATTGAATATGAGTAAACATCGCAACATATGTCCCAAATTTTGGAAGTTGACCCATCATGAACATTAAGTTTGTCCATCCACAAAGAATACAAAAAGCACCGACATCCTTTTGCCAATGATAAGTTTTTCCTGTATAACAAAAAGACGTAGCGAATGCACCCATTATAACTATAATGTCTAAAATATTTTCTATATTCCAGAGGAACTCCTTGTAGTTCCCATAACTTACGAAATTCAGAATCTTTCTTAGTATCATCAAACAAACAAAAGCAAACCAAATGTACCATTCAAATTCAACAACTCGTTTTTGAAAATAATAACAAATCACATTAGTATCGTTGTAATTATTTTCCTGAGAGGGATTGTAACACTCATAAGCAAAAGCCGTTAATACATAAGTACTCATGACAATTACCATGAGTGCGTAGAAGAAAATCTTAAGAAGGTAAAACTTTTTAATCCTTTCCCACTTTAGGTATAGAAATGCCTTGACTAGAGGATGAGATAAAAGATCCGTCAGATTCTCCTGAATAAAGGTGTTAACGAAACTAGTTTCGGGTCTGTCTTCACTTGGAAGGAGAGAAGTGAAATCGAAAATGATCTCCGATTCCCTGTTTTGATCACGTGCGCGTCTCAACGTTATAGAGGAATCAATCTTGGTTCGAAGCGCTTTTATGGATTCGGGTATCTTCCGTAAAATAATATTTAAGGCTGACACTCCTTTACTAGTGATTGTACTAACATCAGCACCATACTGAATTAGCATTTCAACGCACTCTGATTTCTCTTCTAAAGCTGCAACATGAAGACAGGAAAATCCGTTTTTGTCTATCGGATTAACCAGCGCACCATTTTTCAGTAAGAGTTCTACTATTTTAATATCAGATCGAGTAGTCATTGTAGCGTAATGCAGTGGAGTCCTATTCATTTCATCCAGAGCGTTTACATCAACTTCTGGTTTCTGTAATAAAAGTTCACAACATTTCAAAGATTGGACTCTACAAGCCACATGAAGGGGAGTTTCTCCATTGTGGTTTCTGTATGTGAGGTTGGCTCCTCGCTCGATGAATAATTCTGCAACTGCTTCTGACTTTTCTCTAATAGCAAAGTGTAAAACTGGGACCATGTGTGGGTCATTTAATACATTATTCAGGTCAGCGCCATTATCCAGTAGAACTTCAGCAGCCTCAGGACGATTTCCAGCTGCAGCCGAGTGCAAAGCACAATGGCCGCAAAAAGGGCTAACATGATACACATTTGCGCCCCTATCAAGTAGGTATTTTAGACAAGCTATTTCTCCAGAAAAAGCAGCGAACATCATTGGAGTTGCTCCTGAAAAATCGGTATTGTTAATATCTGCTCCTGAGGCTTCTAGTCTATATAAAATGTGTGATAGGCCACGAATACAAGCCCAACTGAACGCCTTATTCCTGAATTTTTGGTCAAAGTCTGGAAAGAGAATTGCATCCCCTTCTGTCATGTTCCGATCCTCCATTTCTTTGAATACTTTCATTTCTGCATCGCTCACTGTATTCTGTATTACTGTAAGTATGATAGCTGCATTAGCTTTTATATTTCTGAAAGATTGAAAGTTTTCGTAAAAGGACTCGTCTATAGGTGGTGGTGCTCCCAGATCTATTTCTGCTTGTTCAGAGTAAGTCCATTCTTTAATACTGATTGATTTTGAGCGAATTTGTTGCGGTAGTTTTGTTGATTTGAAAGCGTTCCTAAAACTAGCGCAGCATGAATTGCTTTTTTTTATGTGATCTTGTAAATGCATTGCTGAAAAATGTCGTTTTTCATCATTGGTAGATGAGGAGAATGTGCGCACATCTTTTATTTGAGCATGGTCGGAGGGATGTGAGCTTTTCGACCAGAGATATGCAGATGCCGGCTTTTGAGAAATGGCACGAATACGCTGAAGACACTCCTTTCAAAGAAAAGAAAGAAAATTTAATATTGTTCTTTTTATATTTGTAGAACGATATTATACATACTAGAATAAATTCTTCTACTTTCTATAGTAACGTCCCGGAATATGAGGACACCCAAAAAACTAGCAATTAAATACATGGACTTACTTATCGACCGAGCGATTTTCGTCTTTTACACACCTCTATATTTTTTATAATAATTCGAGTACCAGTAAATGTTTTTAGAGTTTCTTGGCCTCATTTGAAAGAGAAAATGTCAGGGTTAATTTTGCGTGACTTTCAAATTTTCGCCATTATTTTTCTAAATTTTGTAGGAAATTAATATCCTGCGAGAAGAGAATGTATGTTTTTAATGGCTAGTTTTTTAAGTGTTCCCATACTACTGGACGGTACTGTATTAGATATCATAAAATGAAATAAAAATAATTTATCTTAGTTACAAACAATAATCAGAAATCACATGTGGGTAATGTACAAAAATGAAGAGCGTCATACCATCAAGAAATAAAAAATCTATTGAATGCGCTAGTATCAAGAATTGATCTTCAAATTCTGCAAACAATTGAATATAAGATTTTTCATAAAGTACAAAACTTCTCTTTCGTTGTCAGCAGACAATTGAGTTTTTCGGAATTATTTTTTACACTTATTGAAGTTTAAACATATGACTTTACTACTAAAACTTCGAACTCAAATTATATGAAATACCAAATTCTGCTTATATCTTCTAATTTAAATTTAACAATTTCAAATTTAATTCAATTCTGAAATATTCGAAATTGAATTATTCTTTGATCAAAGGTTTAGTATGCTACAATTTAAAAGTTCGTGGAATGTTGAATCTGTATTACAGAGCTGATATAAAAGTATTATGTTTTAATCCATAATTTCACCATTATTCCGATTAAGGTTGTTGTCGTGCGGGAAAGCGTGTCTCGGGACAAATGTATTTAATTATAGGCACTGGCCATTATTATAGGAGTTTTCGTAACAATGGGCATTAAAACATTAATTTTCAAAAATTGGCTGTAGCATGGTTGTAGAGAATCTTTTTCTTAAAATAATATAACATTTCAAAAATATATAAAAAATTAAAGTATAACAATAAATAATGCTTGTATGTTCCAAATTTTTTCAATGAAAATAATCTTTTTCCTCTTTAACAATACCATTATTGCATATAGTAGTGTAAACGTTTATTCTTCAGCCAGCTGGCCTTAAAAAATTGACTTGCTGACACTTTCCTTTTTTTTTACATAATTTTCCTTCAAACTAAGCCTTAAAACTAACATCCATCCATACCTTATCTTTAGGATCGCACGCTATTATCGCCTTGCCTTCCTCGCTTCGCCTCGATCGCAAGTCCCTACTTTCTCGCTTCTGCGTCTACTACCTAATGCTTATCTGCTATTTACAATATTTACATACTACTTATATCTATGTCACCTCCTATTTACAATCTTTTATTCTCCATTCCTCTTCCTCCTTCCTTCTCTTCTTCTACATCCTACCCAACACTCCCTTCACCCATGCCACTGCCCTTTTGTCCCCCCTTTCATGCATCAATACCTCCATATGCATTTCACTCCTTTCCACCTCTACACACTCCTCCAACCAGTGCTTCACTTTTGCATACCCTTTCCCACACAGTTCACACATCCTCTTTTCCCTCGAGAGCCAGAACCTATTAAAATCCTCCATGCACCCACACCTCATCCTCGCTATAAGCTCCTGACTTCCTTTCTCTCCTTTCTCACACAAATATTGCGCTCTCGCCCTTGGCATAATCCACACATAGTTCCCGTTAAACCTTGACTCTCTTATTCTCTCTTCCCATGCTGTCTTCTCTCTCATCATGCCGTTTTTTAAAATTAAATTAACCTTCCTTCCTCGTGCATCCTTCTCACTTCATCCATCTGTAGTCCATTCGTTCTAAAATACCTTTCCCTTTCAGCCTCCATCCTCACACCCCCTCACTTGTTCTCCTTCTCCCTCCAACACTCCCTAACCAACGTACTTCCCCCCTCTTCCAAAAATTTCTCCTCATATTTATACGCACGACTCCCCGCTAGAATCCCTACACTCGTTCTTCCCGTCTCCCTCCTGACAATATAATTAGGCGTGTTCCTTGCCAACCCCAATGTCCAATTTACATACCTCTCCTGTGTCCTATTTACCTCTTCACCTTCCTTTCACCCCCATACCTCTACGCCATAGAATGGCACACTCATCACTAGCGAGTCAAACAATTTCATTCTCCTTTCAAAATCATCTGCGAATAACTTCTTTCCCAACCCCCAGACCTGCCTCATCACCACATTTGCCCTCCTCACTCTCTCTTTCATGTGACCATCCACTCCCCCATTCCTCCGAAACACAAAGCCCAGGTACACAAACTCTTTCACCTCCTGCGTCGCCTCCCTCTTCCACTCTCGTCCCTTATACCTCCCACCTCCTTTTCTGAACACCATAACCTTAGACTTTTTCGCATTCAGCTCTAACCTCTTCTTATCCACATATGCTAGTGACCAAATTCTAACCTCTCCTATCCTGACTCCTCCTACCACCCCGGCCTCCAGCTTACTTTCCATATCCGCAATTAAAATTGCAAAAAGCATTGGGCTAAGCGGACACCCTTGCCTTAACCCCCTGTCCATTCAGAATCCCGCCGAAATCCCCTCCCCTCCTCTTACCTTATCTTTGGTCTCTTCATATGTCTCCCTTACCCTCTCGATCAGGCCTCTCTCCACTCCCCTATCCTCCATCACCTCCCACAACCTTCCCCTATCCACCGAAGGAAACGCGCCTTTGAGATCCACGAAAAACGCGTACACTATTGACCCCTTCTTCGCTAATTCTCTATCCACCACATGCTACAGAACGTAGATATTGTCGATAGTACTCCTACGTGCTCTAAAGCCCGCCTGCGTCTCCGGCAATATTCCTTTTCCCTCGACATCCTTCCGCAGCCTCTCCGCCACCACCATCGCGTATATTTTATACGCCGTAATCATTAGCTAATCCCTCTATAATTTTCCTGCCTATTTCTGTCTCCTTCCTTATACAGTGGCACTATTAAGCCTTCTCTCCACCCTTCTGGGAATCCATCCCCCCTCCATACTTTCTTCACTACCTCCTTCAGCCTCTCCCTAACCTCTTGTGTACTAAAAAGCCATGCTTCGTTCTCTACCCCATCCAGCCCTGCTTCTTTTGACCTTCTTAACTTCCTTATCTGTTTCTCTATCTCCTCATCACCCAACTCCTCCACCTCTGCCTCCTCGCTTATCCCACTCTACGCTTTCTAAACCTATTTATTATCTTCCACACATCCCCTTCTGTCTTAACATTTCCTAACTCCTCTTCCAGATCTTTCTCCTTTTCCTGTTCTTTCTACTTACACATCAATCTAAACTCCCTCCTCATTTCTACGTACTCCTCCCTTTTCGCTCTACCCTCTTTCCCCTTCTTGTACTTCCTCTCCACCTTCCTTTTCATCTTTTTACATTCCCTATCCCACCACGACTTGACCATTCCTTTTTTCTTCTTTTTGAATACCTTCTTTTGCATGCAACCTTTAACTTTCTCTTTTGAATCCTTCCATATAATTATTGCATATATAATAATACCAATATTGCAATTCATAAAAGTATGATTCAATACATTTTTCTCAAGACCTGCCTTTCCGTACTGATAAACTATTAGGTGCAGAGATTTTAAGAAAGTTTTTTTTTTACTATAGAAAAATAAATATTATAAGCAGCTCATATGTTAAGACTTTTTAAAGTGTTTTATCAACGAGAAACTTGTATGTTTTACAACCTTAAGATAATTTACTGTATACTTTTACGAAAAATTCCATAATAATAAACAGTGCGTTAAGAAAAAATAAGGTCAATAGGAAAATTGCAGAAGTAAAACATTCAAATGAAATTTCTAATCAATAATTGTTTTCAATTATCTATGTAAATATACATTATTCCTTTTCATACAATGCTAATTATGGAAAATTGTAAAAACCATACCGAGGTGAGAAGCTTCTTCTCGTCTTTCACGCCAAAAATATCGGATTCCATAACTTGATTTGGATTTGATGCATGCATTTTGCTCTTGCCTCTCACTGATGATTCTTATTCTTTTAGACTGCTATAAATCAAGTTGCTGGATCACTCTCATGATACGTGTCTTCTGACTTGAGACTCTTGTTTGAATGAAGTACTAATTATCTTTCGATTTTTGAGCTTCTTCATATGCCACTAATATGTGGGGTGCATTTTTAACACTACTTATTCATAGGAATATCTATTTTAAATCTCAATTACGTCATTAATTTTCTTCGATAAGGGCGTCCCAGATAAATAAGGGTTAATTATGTAGTATAGATGACGTTCGAAGTTTGATAATGTGCAAGATAGGCCAGCTCACAGGTTACCTAACGAATTTTAAATGACAACCACACAAATGAAAATAAACATGAAATACGACTTAATATGGTGATGACGTACTTTTTTAATAAAAAGAATCAGTTTAATCCACATAAGGGCAGTTCAAAAACTACGTTACTCTGGCAGGAAACTCTTGAAAAAATGAAAATTGATTTTTGTATTTCGCAAGTAAAGCATCTCTTTTATCCTCTGATATCAAGAAACTTTCCCTTTTTCTCGATTGTTCGCATAAATGCGAACTGAATTAACAGAACCCAATAAGAAAAACCCACTATAAAATTTTTCATTGAGAATTCATCTTTTTTGGATGAAAATTCAACTACTTGGTTGACAGTTGAACTACCTGCTTTGTTAAAAATGTATTTGATTGTTTGAATTTTCGACTATTTTGTTGAAAATTCTTTTTGTTTTATTGAAAATTTATTTTATTTAACTGAAAGTTTATCAATCCAATTTTTGGTTTAAGATTGATTGAAAAAAAATTTAAATTCAACTATTTAGTTAAGAATTAACTTTTTTGTTTAAAATTCATATTTTTGATTTGAGAATTCAACGTTTTTGTAGATAATTCGTAATTTCTGGTTAAAAATACTATTATTTTGATAGAAAATTCAACTATTTGCTTGAAAATTAACCTTTGTTTGAAAATATATATTTTCGGGTAAGAAATTCTACTGTTTTATAGAGAGTTCGCGTTTTTGATTAGAAAATTAACTAATTTGGTTGACATTTTTTTCTTTCTTAAATGAAAAATCTGCCTTGGTTGAAAATTTATCTCTTTTGTTAGAAACTGCATCTTTTTGATTAAAAGTACGATTGTTTCTTTAAAAATTAATCTCTTTTGGTTGGGAATTTAACTATTTTTTCAAAATTATTCATTTTTTTTTGGTAAAATTCAACTGTTTTTTAAAATTAAAAATAATAATATTTTTTGGTTGTAATATCAACTATTACATTTTTCTTTGAAAATTTATCTTTCTTGGTTCAAAATTCAACTTTTTGCTTGAAAACTCAACTCTTTCGTAGAAAATTCATCACTTATGGTAGAAAATTAATTTAATTAAATTTTTAATTCAACTTATAAATCTGTCTTATTAAAAAAAAATTGAACTTTTTTGTTGAAAATTAATCTATTTACTTAAAAATGCAATATATTTTAAACTGAAATCTTAGGCGTTTCATATTGAATTCAATATGATTAATATAAGGAACAAAAATTAACTCCCGTGTTTTCCCCCTATTTTCGTGTAAAACCATCCTATTTATCCGGTTTTAAGAGCAATTTGGACTCCGAAGTCTGTTAAAATATTTTTCTTGTATGAAAAAAACTTGGACTTAAAGTGGAGGGGGAGGGTGTTTTCATATTTAAGACGTCACCCTGGGTATTTGAATAGGCCCATATCAACTTTGAAGGTAGAGATCAGCTAAATAATGATTTATTTACTACATGCTAACATGTAATTAAAATTTGTTTACGTCATGTATGACCCTCATCACAATTTAATTAATAGGCACGAACTAACATTACAGAATTTTCTGTAACGTTAGACCTGAAGGAGCTGGAGAAGCGGTTGGTCTTACGGAAAATTCCATAATGCCAGACAGTTCGTAATTGATATGTTTACGAGGGGTAAACATGTTTATGCTATTATGTATCACGATATCTTAATCTGTCCTCGCATATAACTTTAAGGGGCTAGTCTAGTTTCTCGGGCGGAAAATGGAGGTGATTTTTCGGGACTCATAAAAAAGAACCATCTAGTCAAATATTTTACAATTTTAAGGATAAATTCAGATACTATTGACAAGTTAATACACAAAATTTCATGAAAAAATATCAACTGTAAGCCGAGTTATACACTCCGATGTCGAGTATCTGAAAAAATAAATTTTCATGTTAAGTTAGATGACTTTCCCCGTACCATGAATTAGGATCTTTTGAAAATATTAAAAATGAAAAAAATAGCAGCGTTTTGAAAATTTTTTTTCAAATTTTCACTAAAAAAACGCTCGTTTTTTGCTCGGCAAATTTATATTTTTTGAAAAATCGAAAAGACCCTAGTTCACGATATGTAAAAACATGTTACGAATATTCCTGCCAAATTTCAAATCGATTCGTTAATTTTTCTTTGAGCTAGAGTTGCAGCCGTTTTTGAAAATGCAGTTTTGAGAAAAACGCTTTTAAAGTTTTGACAACTGATTTTTGGTTATAAAATTTAATTTTTCATACTTACAGTTACTCTGTGAACTTTTTCTCCAAATAGTATACTAACGAATTAGGCAAAAAGAAAAATCGATTTTTTGAAAGTGAGAAACTAGACTAGCCTCTTAAATAACCTATGTTTATTCAGATCTTTTTTTCAAAAATATTTGTTACAGATTTAATAATCTGAAAATAAATTTCCAGAAAAAAAATATGGGTTCAGTTCCGAAAAGTACTAACTTTCGATTGATTTGAAACTAGGTATACCCACGTATTTTGACTTGCTGATTACGAAAATTATCCCAAAAAACAGCGCTTTTTTCATATTTCAACTATATTTCGATAAATATTTATTTGAGAGGAAAAAGTCTGAAATAAAAGTTGATGCCGCTGAAAAAATACGTCTTTTGTATTGTTTAAACTTATCGCCTAAGTCCATTATTTTTCAAGAAGAATGAGATAATGCGGGAAGGCAACCCTATAATTAGCCACAGCAATAATGTAGGTTACATACCTTTCCCTTTGCAACGTTTCGTGAGGGGCGAGAAGGTACCCTTATGACTAGTCTAAGAAATAATGTGGGTTATAAACCTCTACCCTTTTCCAACGTCACGTGCGGGGGGAAAAGGCACCCCTATGATTAGCATCAGCAATTATGTAGGTCACATACTTCCCAACGTGTCATGGGGGGCGGGAAGGTACCCTTATGACTAGTCACAGAAATAATGTTGATCAAACCCCTACCCTTTCCCAACGTCACGTGGTGGGTGGGAAAGCACCCCTGTGTCCGGTCATAGAAATAATGTAGGTCACATACCTTCCCCTTTCTAGCTTCTCGCGAAGGTCGGGAAGGAACCCCTATGACTAGCCACAGAAATATTGTCGGTCAAAACCGTACCCTTTTCCTATGTCACATGGGGGGCGGGAATGCACCCCTTTGTTTGGACACATAAATAATGTGGGTCAAACCCCGATACCTTTCCAATGTCTCTTGGGGAGGGGGCACTCCTGTGATTGGTCACAGAGATAATGTATTCTCGTGGTGGACAGGAGTGCCACAAGTCCCATTCCAAGCAATTCTACATTTTGTACCAACATTTTTCTTTTTTTCTCAAAAAAGAAAGGTTTTTCGAAGAGCTGTATGAAACATGAAAGGTGTATTTTCAGATTATCTACAACTTTTATTTAAAGTTTTTTGTTGTAAATTAAAAATATTTAGTGCTATCAAGTGTACCAATAAGAGTAGTTTATTATTTATTAGAAGAAAATACTTTCAACTTTGAATTTTGTGCTGTATTCAAATATGAGATATTTGAACATTTTTCGAAGTTCATTGAAAAATTCAGATACATAAATTATATTACTTTTTTTACAGAATCATTACTCTTTTGACAAATGACTATTGGTCGGATACTTATTTAGGCTAAGTTAATTAAAATATCGAGCCATTAAATGCTTAGGCTCTTTTTAATATTAGACAAAAGCTAATAATGATATTCTTGTTTTACAGTTCTATACTGAATACAAATTTACTAGAACTGAGATTAAAAGATGAACCATCGGATGTAGCTTTTCAGATATTGCTTCTTTTCAAGGTATCCAGAAAGATTCATGCAGAAGATACACTGATAGAAATGGTAACGTTAATGTAACCATATGATCGTGGGTTAAAATATTGCGAGTATATTTGAGGGTTCGGATCAAAGAATGGGTCGCACGCTCGAAAACGCGGAAAATTATTGTCCACGTGTATCGTAATATCCAAATTTTAAAGTTCAAAAAAATAAATTTGTAAAAATATGGTCATATAGAAAAGGGCAAGACGGAACTTTTTTACATATGAAGTTTTTTTTCCCGATAAATATTTTCAATAGTAAAAATGAAAAAGTGAACAAAAAATTTCCCCAAATTCAATTATTTTTTAAAACATAAATCGTCAAAACTCAGCTAAATATTATTGAAACTGTTTAAAATTTGGTATACACACGCAGTGTACCCTAACAATGCCTATGAAATAAAGAAAACGATCAAAGTG
>CAKNWW010265869.1:0-12231 GCA_932074435.1 Andricus kollari
TTTTTTATAACACAAAATCATGGTTTGAGTAAAAAAAATCAATTTTGTGTCAAATAAACGTTGCAATTATAAAAATGTTAATTTACTTTATTTTTGGATTTTTGCGGTGCTTGAAAGTCAGATTTGGAAACATTTATTTGTGGAGCAATCAATATTTACATCAGTTGAAGAAAATTGTATGTCTTTGTAACTCTGTTGCCCTGTTGTTTGTTTCAAAATGTTGCTTCCGTCGACGTAGCCTTGAGCTATCTTAGCCGATTTCCACCCTTCGTGTCTTTGGATTGCGGCAATGTCCACCCCTGATACAGCAAGTAATGTTGCCAAAGTTTGCCGAAAACTATGCCTAGAATATTACCCTGCGTCCGGTAATTGCAGAAATTTTGCAATGAACTTCAGCATCTTCATAAATTTTTTTTTACCGATGGGTTGGTAAGTGCCTTTTTGATTGATGTAGTAGACAAAAAATCGTTCAATGGTGCAAGCATGTGGTCGCAGATTTATGTACTTCTGAATGATTGGCGTGAATTATTCGTGAATGAAAAATCGTGGGGGATGGTTGATTTTGGTTTTTGGAACGTCAACTGCTGCGACATGCTCCAGACGTTGCAAAAACGCAAACAGCCTGTAAATAATATTTAAACTTAAAGATCAACATTTTTGCCATTGAAAAAATAGAAAAAATGGTTTTTTTATAATTCTCGAAAATGTGACAATTTTTTCCACTGTTTGGAATGTACGAAGTAACCAATTTTTTCAGTTGTGTAAAAAGAAAATTTGTTTTCACTTGTGGGAAAAAGAGTGAATTATTATTACAGAACATTTCATCAATAAGTCACTTCTCCATTGGGTTTTTCATCATTTTATTATGTATTATGCGAAATATTTCTGTTTTGTTCCATGCATTTATTTTGAGTACCTAATACTTTTTTTTTAAATAATTCATGATAAATTTAAATGTTATATTTACCTTTATATATAAATATTTTTCATCGGGAGTATCTTCAGGAATGTGGTAATTTCCTCAGCCTTCAGGATTGCTTTCAATATTTTGTATTGTGCGATTTCGATGTTTTGATTAACTTGTATTGTAAAACTTAACATAGAATACATAGACCACAATGAAGATGGTTTGAGAATTTCCGATTTCTCGTCTGAATAAATGAAAAGCTCCTCTTTGGAAAATTAGGACGAATTTTTCTCTTGCCATTTCACGAACAATTCGTACACCCGCTCGTATCGTTGTTTGCATTTTGCAGGCAACAATCTCGCGGCAGTAATCGCGTCCGCTTCTGCGGTTAGTTGCTCGAAAAGCGTTGGATTGTCAAAGATCGTTTTTTCCATGGTGTAGTAAAAAAAATGTCTAGAGAATAACGACAAAGACCCGACTGGGTCCGACAAAGAACAATGAAGTCGTAACCTCAATTTCATCTGTCCAACACGACCGACAATGTGAAGTTGCTCATTCCACATATGTGTAGTATTTTTTTTCTTGGATTGGTAGCGCTGGAGTAGATTTATAAAAAATTGTGAAAAATCATAAAATTCGTATTTCTAAAAATTGGCTCAACCGATTTTGATAGCAACAAAACATTATTGTAATTTTGTAACCATTTTTTTGCAATTAATTTTTGGCGGCTACACCGCCATTTTCTTCTGTAATATACGCATGTCCAAGGTAACAACATATATTGTTTGGGATATTGCTTTTTCGCAAATTGCAGTTTGATAGGCCCATTCTTATTCATCGTTTCGGCCAAGTACGAAACTACTTGTGAGAGTTGATAAAAACCTGTAAATAAGATTTTCAGGTTTGACTCCGTTGTCTGAGGGAAGTCAAGAATATCGTTGGATGAGACACTTTAAAACATAAGCTTTTTACTTTTAGTGCTTTTTTTGATGGCGAGCTTATATTGGCATTAAGCACAGTTCGATAATATTTTATAATGTCAAACCTGTGAAAAATATATTTTTTCTTAAGATAATGAAAAGTCCAACTTTTCAAGAATCAAGGTTTCACATTCAATACTTACACGTTTAAGTAATTCCGATAGCTCTCACCACGTGGAGGTGCCCTAGATGCAGACATCATAAGTGCCGGACGGCGGTAATGCTGCAATACATGGATTTAAATTTGGCGGACGGACGGTCGCCGACTAACGGCTTCTAACACACACTCAAATTGCTATGATTGCATGAATCCAAATTCGCATTCAGGAGGTAACATCTATAAAGAATGCTCTCCGATGCAGATACAATCGTCTTATCCGTCAGGTTTGGTCCTCTGAACTGTCGGCGAGGAACAAAGTATCTGCAACGAACACGCTTGGCGTCCCGATAGAACTCTATTGATTTGAAGTTGTTCCGTGGACGAAGGAGGTGCTCAGATCCCTTGATATCGCGTCATGAAAGGTAATGCACATGAACAAAAGCATGCAACTTGAGTCGTCTGTTCCGAGACTTCACATCTCACTCCGCCAAGGTGGTCGCCGAATACTGAATTTCGAATGTCTTCACAACAGGATTACTCTAGGTACAGCATACATAGTCGCCAATGGACGAGACCCTCTTCTCAAAAGGGTCAGGAAACACAAAGAAGTGGGCAAAGGAGCGTTTCTATAAAAAGCAGCGGAGGAGGCTGTTGAATCAGTTGACCTTGACTTTAATATCGGGGGTGAGCAAAATGCATCAAACCCTACCCGTCTCGAGTACTCAATCCTGAAGGCCCGGATCAAGAAAGTACTACAGAAATGTGAAGGATCAGTCTATGTCGTATGAGCTAGCGTTTGCTTTCCTCTTATCATCCGGATTGAAGTCGGACATAAAGGTTTTCATTTTGGCGTATCAAGTTGGTAATATTTCCACTTTTGCATAACGTCACCACATTTTGAGCCATGACATTCCCGATGATAGCTGGAGAGCGCATCATGCACACCACGATCACCTAGGACACATATATTCTAGTTGTCCAACTAATGCGGGAACGACGTAGATCCCAAGGCATAATGCGGCACATAGCACATTTCCCCTAGGGCAATAAGGTTAACTGTCGAAAATGAAAACTGCCATATATAGTCAAATGTCATCTTCGCAAAAATTATTTCTGTCGCACTCGAGGCCTGGCATAGTTCTCCTTGAATTCGAGAAACGAACCATGTTCGTTTTCGAATTTTAGGTAGCAGCCGAGAAGAAAATCACAGCCAAGGAGAATGATCAGAAAGAGAGTTATGAGAGAGTTGCCACGGGTATACCTGGAATATTCTGTTAAACAAGTCGTCCTGGTCATCGGTGCTCTTGGAGGTGCCAAGCTTTCAATGGTTAATAGCCTGAAAAGAATCCCTGCGTTCCAGCGAAATGCTAAGATACTTGCTGGGAAAATGCAGATCGCGGTCGTCCTTGGTTCGCTCTGTGCCCTCACGGTGCACGAGACTGATGCCGGATCGACGTATTGCAGGAGTCGGGAGCGAGGGGAAATTTGTGGAGTCCAGCTCTTTTAACACATGTCCCGTTTCCACTACTGCGCCTCCTCCCTCAGCTGAAAGAGTGAGACAGAAGTTTTCCGTGCTGCCGACCCCTGTTGTATTGAGTCCATCACAGACTATAACTAACTATTTCATGGTCGTGAGACGTGGTTACAGCTGACATTTTACAGCGGTTTCGCGCAGATTGGGTGCAATTTTGTAGAACTGCGGTAAATCACACCTATGGCCATGTCTCACGACCGTGAGACGGGTGGCCACAAGGCACGACGAAATCACAACAACAGTACGGCGAAATCCGCGTGTGCCTTGAGGACACGAAGAGACCCAAGGATGACAACTTTCTGCATCCATCTCGCCTTGGACTATTTTTGGCATGCCGTAATGGCTTTAAAGTTACGAACCAGTGATAGTTTTGCACCTTCGAGAGGAGCGATCGGAAGGACAATTACTTTAAACGAATATTTTGGGTACAGTCGTTGCACTCGGCAGTGATGTAGTCGGCTGGAGCCGAGAATTTGATCACGAATACAGTCGTTTCTCGAAGTCTTGGAGAACGATGTCAGGCCTTTACATCGGCTTTTAGAAGTGAGGCATCTGGATGGAGTAATGCAATTTCCTCACTCCTGATGTGAAAATTTAAGCCAAGTGTCTCGCCGCCTGCTCCGCTGCTTTGTAAAGAAACGCTCCTTGATCAATCATTTCGTGTTTCCCGACCATTTTTAGTAGAGGATCTCTGTCGTTTACAGCGATGTAAGCTGTACCCAGAACAATTTGGTTATGAAGAAATTAGAGTTTCAGAAGTCCACGTCCACCTTAACGGCGTGAGATGTATAATCGCGGAACGGACGAAATTGATATGCAGGCTCTTGTAAATATGCATGATCTTGCGCTTGGCGATAACAAGGGCCGTAAGCTTGTATATGCTTCGGAGAGACTGCTTCACTGTTGTTACGTCTTGAATGCGGCTTTGAGGCACGTCCAGTATGCATAGGTCTCTCAAGTGTCAAGATGTCTAATAACAGTTATATCCACAAGCTCAGGGTCATCGGAAACGCCAATAATCTTTCCTTTCTTCAGATTAATCTGGGAACACTTGTCCAATCCAAAGTCCATACCAATGCCTCCTGTGTACGTCTTGACGATATTTAGAGCAAGTACAAGTTTGCTTGCACCAGAAGCATAGATTTTCAGGTCATCCATATAAAATACATAAGTGACCTTATGCTCACGATGATGAGCTACGCCGCAGAGGGTTCCAGGAGAATTCCGTATTGCGAGGAATAGAAGCAGAAGTGTGATGCAAAAGAGCAGAGTGCTCCTGGTATTACCTTGAAAGACGCTCCTCTGGCAATTGACGTTGTTCGTTGTCACACGATAATTTCCAGCTGAGATAGTAAGTCTAGGTTTCCAAAGGGACATCTATCTCTCTATGCATCTCACTATGTGTGGATAAACCTTTAATATGTCCAACAGATAGATGATAAGGGACACGCGGATGGGCTGCCGCGTCTCTGCAGCCGCACTTGTCAATTAGCAGATTCTCTCGGCAGCCTGCTACACCCTTTTTTCGAGCCTCGTTTTCCGTACATCTCGCTCCACACAGCTCAATTCTTCGAACAATCCTGTTGTTTAGGACTGTTGTCAAGATCTTATACAGTGTCTTCAAACAAGTTATTGGCTTGTAATTCTCTGAGTTGGATAAGTCGCCTTTCTTCAGTTGGAGTATAGTACACCCTAACATCAGCCACTGAGGAATGGGCGTTTCCGACTTTAAATATGAGGTGAATATGCGGGCCAGATGTTGATTTGTAGAAGTAAACTTCTTCCACCAGAAGTTCTTAACAGCATCTGGTCCTGCAATGGAAAAGTTCTTCGTGCCCTAAGTGCTTTTTACACCTCTTTGGCAGTGATTGATGAACATTCCTCCTCATATGTTATGAGGTTGTCGCAAAAGTCCTCGAAGCGGATGATATCAGTATCTTCTTTTAACATCAGTTTTTTCGAGATCTTGTATACCTCTCTCGAAAAAGTCTCTATCTCGCTGGTCTTGGATACATTTTGGACAGAAACAGGGAGATTGTTGAAGAAACGCGATGGGTTAACGAGAAACTGTTGATTCTCCCTGAACTATCTCAAGAGAAGGGAACTATGTTCCAAGGGAACGGGCTTGGAAAAATTGCTCGCAAATTTCGCAAAGAAACGTGACAAAGGTTTCGATACGAGATCAGTTCAAGCTAAGAAGACCCAGGCGCCTCAAATGAGGAGAGCAACTTAGCTATTTACGAGTCCACGAGTGGATTTGCAAACATTACCAGGAACATTACCAAACATTATCCCTCTTTTGTGTTCTCCTTGCGTCAGGTAACACCCGCATTTTATCAACAAAATGCTGGTCGATTTTAGGCAGCTCTGACTTGTTCAGTGCGTGATTGCAGATTCTCAGTTCTTGGGCGAACTTTCGAACCCTTTCCGTGAACGGTATACCTGATGTTATGTAGTAAATCACACACTGAACACGGAACGCGTTCTGTCTTGCCCGTACAATCTTCTTGTTCAGTTTATCGAAGCGTCTTTTGTTCTTTTGATCTATTATCGGTTTTAGCCTTTGATTCGCATCAGCTAAAGCTCTCGCAGCACCATAAACTGAACAATTGATGGTTCAGAGGTCGGACTTCTCTGAGATATCCTCACGAAGGGGGCATCAATATTAGCCAAATCTTGGAGCTTAGGAGGAACCTGCATGTCAATGTTCCTTCTTGTCCTGAAATCGCGATCATATCTCAGGAGGTGCCGGCTTTCCGCGGATGGTCTTAATGCCGCTTCCTACTCTTGGTCTGCGGCTTGTTCATTCAGCGGTTGGTTTGATGCGTCTACTCAATGTGGGCATTTTGCCGGTTCGTCATCGTGTTTGCATCTAAAATATTGTCAGCACCCCGAACTCTAGGGTGGTTGGCACTGTTAGTTGACCCATTGTTGGGTGCTCTTGCGCGATCGATCGTTTTGAACCGTATCTACAACTTTTTGGTGGTATGTTGTTGTCATTGTTGTTCCCACGAGCAGCTAGAGAAATGGTTCATCACTCCTTGTAGATCCCCGCATGCAGAGATACGGCTGCATACTCTGAGAGGTCGCCCGAAATCCCGGAGTCACCGTTTAAGACACCTCAACCAGGTGCTATTCATCTTTCGGCATGGTTGATACACCTCCTCTGGGGGGTTATTTTTTCGGGGACCAACCTGGACAATTGTCCGCCACTGCTCATTAATTATTGTAACCATATTCAGCAGAAACCCTTCGTACGGGGACCGTCTATCCGCAACACGAGGACGCGTACGGTCGCTTTATTATGGCCCCTTCGGTTCGAATCCGAAGGTGTACACCTGACTTCACAAGTTGTTAACCCCTCTTTATTATACCATTTGAGAAGTTGTAGGCTCCGGAAGCTACGATTATGGTTTCTTAAAGCAACCATTCCCGACGCAACTGAAACGTGTACAACATCCACTTCTGCTCCTTCTGTCATAAAAGGTAAGCAAGTTCGGGAAATTTACGCGAAGAATGTTATGAGAAACAGTGTTGACGGACCAGATGAAGTGATCCCAGAAGAACAGCCTTTTGCATCCGGTTCGCGATGGAATGAGCCGGATGCTGGCAATCCGGAATCTTTTTGAGTTGGCTAAGAAAAGAATCTTCCATACCTCCAGGGCAGCCGATTATCAGAACTACAAGATAGCCTTGGTACAGCCTGCTCAGTTCGACAAGAAGTGCTTGATACGTTGAGTGGTCGAGAATGAGATATTCCCGTATATCTTACACTGATCATTCTCCACAGCGGACTCGAGTTCATCATCTTGCGTGTGTTTCGGTCAAGTTGCTTCAACTCGCCGACGTTCCATTTTACTGCACCAAACGTGTAGAGCGGTATTCCAAGATTTGTATATGTTTCTCCATTATCAAGATGTTAATGGTATTTCTGCCTATGAGTTAAACATCCTGATTGCCACGCGATGATGTAGTCTCTAGTCTTCCTTGGTGGTCCTCTCATATGTGATATAGCTGGTAGTCACTTGTCTTTTGTCAGATGTTACGACAAAACTTGTCCGCCACAAGAGCATAAGCTCTGCTATGCATCTCACTATTTTTGGATGCACCTCCAGGCACTCAATGAGCTTAATAAGTAGCGCATGGTTCGTGTTATCGAATGCATTACGGTAGTCAATTCAAGCTATGGACAGATTGCGTCGATACCTGGTCGAGTCCTGGGTAACACACCTGTCTATTAACAGGTTCTCCCTGAAACCTGCCAGTCTCCTCTTGCATCCACGTTGTTCAACTATTGCACTCCATACCGGCTCGATATATGCTAATAACCTCTCTTTGAGGATGCCAGTGAATAGCTTGTAGCTGGTGTTCACACAACCTATGGGCCTGTAGTTCTTTGGACTTGACAAATCTCCGGTCTAAAGGATCAATACCGTGCGTCCTGCCACTAGCCACTGCGAGATGGTCTGTTCTCCGTTTAAGAAAGTTATAAATATACGAGTTAGATGTTGGTGCGTAGAAGTGAACTTGTTTCACCAAAAGTGGTTGATTCTATCTGGCCCTGGCGCTGAAAAGTTCTTAGTTCTAGCGAGAACTTTCTTCACTTCTGTAGCAGTAATCAGTGGACACTCTTCCTCTTGAGCCTGCAACCTTTGCCTTTGGCAAAATTTACGAAAGAGTGATATATCTGAAGCGTCTTCATTTAGCTGAAAAGTAGCTGTTGAAAGAGGTCTTATTTTTTGCGTCTAGTGCTGCTTGATGCTCATGAGTTTACACATGTTCACCGTGTGATCTGCTTTCCTTGAGTTTCGTGCAAGTTCCCTAATTTTTGGAGTGAATTTTTGATTTGATGTTATGTAGCTAATCACGCACTGAATATTTGATGCATATCGTCTCGCGATTTCAATTTTAAACTGAAGCTGTGCAATACGCTTGCGAGTCTTACTCAGGCGTACTGAAGTATCGTTATTTCTATTGTCACTAAGCATGGAGACCGGATTCTCGTAAACTACACAGTTCAGATTCTAGAGATTAACATCTTCGGGGAGCAAATCGGGGAGAGCATCATTAGCTTCAGATAATTTCTCCATCCTAAGAAAGGCTTTTTGGTGTATAGATCTCCTACTTCCCATTTTGGCATTATCGGCTATGTGCAAAGGTGGTCTTACTGGAACGGGTGGTATGTTCGCTGGAGGATGTTGCTCTTCTTCTTGCCGACAAAGAGCATCATATCCGTTTTTGCGCAAAAAGGGTACCTGATCTCTTAAATACTGACGCGTTTTATGAGCATATTCCGGGTGCATGTTAAACCAACGGTCATGTAACTTCTGCATGAATCCTCTTCGCGCCCGTGAGCTTCTTTGCGGACAGGTAAGGATGTCCCTCCTGAGTTGGTCCAACCACTTGAATCAATGTTCTCGCGTTTGTCCGGGGCCATTGCCTGGTCATCGCCTCGGTTCGGTCCTATTGCCACTCCCAACTGAACCATCGTCTCCATCCAAAAGAGGCCTATTTTGGGTGGCACTGCGCGATACTGGTGACGTAACCGCATAATTCTTTGCATTGGGGACTTAGCCCAATGCAACGTGGCTGACTGCAAGAGCCGGAGCATATTCTTATTATTATTTAATTTTAATTATGTATATGTGTGTATATATAATTAAAAAATAAGGTTAAACAACCACCACAGGGTCTCACTGGGAGCAACTGCCATCTAAAAAATGACACCGGCTCCCGGTAGGACCGCGGTAAATCACATTCATGGCCACGTCTCACAACCGTGAAATGGGTGGTCAGAGGACACGATGAAATCAAAACGACAGGCCGGCCAAACCCCCGTGTGTTTTGAGGACACGAAGCGACCCAAGGATGACAGCTTTCTGCATCCATTTCGCAAGTGCTTTGGCATATTTTTGGCACGCGGGTATGGCTTAAAGGTTACGAACCAGTGATAGCTTCGCACCTCCAAGAGCACCTATCACAAGAACAATTACTTGTACCGAATATTTTGGGTACAGCTTTTGCAGCTCCCTTTTAAGGTCTTGATACATCTCCTCCTTTTCTTTCTCCTTGGCAGTGATGTTGTATTCAGACGGTGCCGAGAATTCGATCACGAATGTCGTTCGTTTCTCGAAGTCTTGGAGAACAATGTCAGGCCTCGAGTGTGCAACGGAGACTGCTGTCCGGAAATCATAGTTCCAGAAGATTTGGCACTTCTCGTTTTGGACAATTGACTCTATCTCCCTCGGAGCGTTCGGCAGGGCAGGGTCGCGGCCAAAACCGTAAGAACGACAAAGATGGTAATAAAGGACTCTTAGGGTTGCATTATGTCTGTAGATGTACGTCGTTCCTGCGTGGGTGGGACACCCCGATAGTATGTGTTCCAGGTACTCAGCGTGTGCATGACACGCTCTGCACCTATCGCTGGGAACTTCTTGACATAAAATGCGGTCACGGTATGCTAAGCTGGAAATGACACCGTCCTAGCATGCGAAAATAAAACCCTCTGTACCTGAATTAAGGCCTGATGATCTGAGGAAAGCATAAGTTTGCTCCTGCGACAAGGACTGTGTTTCTACATTTCTTTGAAAATTTCCGTGCATTTTCTTGTCGAGCAGCTCTTGATGGAATTTTCGAACTTCTGCTTTCTTCACTTCGGCTTTCAGAAGTGAAGCATCAAGATGGAGTAATGCACTTTCCTCACTTCTGATGTTAAAATTCAGGCCAAGGGTCCCGGCCGCTTGCTCCGCGGCTTTATAAAGGAACGCTCCTGCGCCAATCATCTCGTGGTTCCTGACCATTTCTAGGAGAGGATCTCTGCCATTGACTACGATATAAGCTGTACTTAGAACTGGCGAATTGATATGCAAGCTTTTATGCATATGCATGATCTTATGTGTGGTGACATCAAGGGCCTTAAGTTCGTTCTTCGTCCATTGAACTACCCCAAACGAGTAGCGTAGAACCGGGACGGCAAGCATGTTAGTCGCAGATATTTCGTTCAACGCTGACAGATTGGAAGACCAAATCTGTCGAAGAAGATGCTTGTATCTGCTTCGGAGAGACTCCTTTACCGATGTTACGTCCTGAATGCGGCTTTGAGGCACGCCCAGGTATGTATAGGTCTCTCCAGTGTTAAGATGTCTGATAACACCTATATCCACAAGCTCAGGGTCCTCGGGAACGCCAACAATCTTTCCGTTCTTCAGATGAATTTTGGCACATTTATCCAATCCAAAGTCCACCCCAATCTCTCCTGTGTACTTCGCGACGATATTTATGGCAGTTTGAACTTTGCGTTTACCAGAGGCATAGAGCTTCAGGTCATCCATATAAAATACATGAATGACCTTATGCTCGCGCTGGTTAGTGTCGCCACAGAGGTATCCAGAAGAATTTCGTAGTGCGAGAGATAGAGGCAGAAGTGTGATGCAAAAAAGTAAAGGGCTCATGGTATCGCCCTGAAAGACGCCCCTCTGGAAGCTGACGTTGGTTGTGGTCACACGATAATTTCCAGATTACAGGACGCGTTGATGGGCTGCAGCGTCTTTACAGATACACCTGTCAATTAGCAGGTTCTCTCGACATCCTGCTACACCTTGTTTGGAGCCACGTTGTTCGTACATCTCACGCCACACAGGCTCAATTCGTCGAACAATCCTGTTGCTTAGGACAGCTGTAAAGCTCTTATACAGTGTGTTTCAACAAGTTATTGGCCTGTGATTCTCTGGGTTGGACAAGTTGCCTTTTTTCGGTAGGAGTATAGTGCGTCCTAACACCAACTACCGTGGAATGGGCGTCTCTGACTTTAAAAATGAGGTGAATATGCAGGCCAAATGTTGGTGTGTATAAGTAAACTTCTTCCACCAGAAGTTCTTGATACAATCTGGTCCAGCACTAGAAAAATTCTTCGTTCCTCTAAGTGCTTTTTTCACCTCTTCGGCAGTGATTGATGGACATTCATCCTCAGATTTTATGAGTTTGTCGCAAAATTCCTTGAACCGGATGATATTGTCAGTATTTTCTTTCAACTGTAGTGTTTTCGGGATCTTGTATACCTCTCTCCAAAAAGTCTCTACCTCGTTTGGCTTGGGTGCATTTTTGACACAAACAGGGTGATCATTGAACAGGCGAGATGAGTCAGCGAGAAACTGTTGATTCTACCTGATCCCTCTCTCCCTCTTCTGTATTCTTCTCCTTGCGTCAGATAACAGCCGTATTTTGTCAACAATATGCTGCTTAATTGTCAGCAGCTTTGACTTGTTTAGTGTGTGATTCAAGATCCTTAGTTCTTGGGCGAACTTTCGAACCCTTTCCCTGAACGGTCTACCAGATTTTATGTAGTCAATCACACATTGATGTAAGCGTCTTTTGGTCTTTTGATCCATCGTAGGTTTGAGCCTTCGATTTGAATCAGCCAAAGCTCTCGCAGCACCATAAACTGAGCAATTGATGGTCCAGAGGTCGGATTCTTGCGAGATTTCTCCACGAAGGGAGGCATTCATTTCAGCCAGATCTTGGGGCTTAAGAGGAACTTGCATGTTAATGTTCCTTCTTGTCCTGAAATCGTGATCATCTCTCAGAAGGTGCCTGTTTTCCGCGGTTGGTCTTAATGTCGCTTCCTCATCTTCGGCTGCAGCTTGGTCAAGCAGCGGTTGGGGAAGCGCTCCGCGTACATATCCATTTTTCCCGAGGTAGGCACGTTGATTTC
>CAKNWW010265874.1:0-12322 GCA_932074435.1 Andricus kollari
CGCGTCCTGTCAATGGCCTGGATTGACTACCGGAAAGCTTTCGATTCAACCTCTCATAGACTTATCATCTGTCTGTTGGAAAGCTTGAAGGTGCATCCATACATAGTGAGATGCATAGAGAGATTAATGCCTCTTTGGAAAACTAGATTTACTATCTCATCTGGAAATTATCGTGTGACAACAAACAACGTCACCTTCCAGAGGGGCGTCTTTCAGGGCGATACCATGAGCCCTTTGCTTTTTTGCATCACACTTCTGCCTCTATCTCTCGCACTACGTAATTCTTCTGGATACCTCTGTGGCGACACTAACCAGCGCGAGCATAAGGTCACTCATGTATTTTATATGGATGACCTGAAGCTCTATGCCTCTGGTAGACGCAAACTTCAAACGGCCATAAATATCGTCGCGAAGTACACAGGAGAGATTGGGATGGACTTTGAATTGGATAAATGTGCCAAAATTCATCTGAAGGACGGAAAGATTTTTGGCGTTCCCGGGGACCCTGAGCTTGTGGATATAGGTGTTATCAGATATCTTAACACTTGAGAGACCTATACATACCTGGGCGTGCCTCAAAGCCGCATTCAGGACGTAACATCAGTGAAGGAGTCTCTCCGAAGCAAACACAAGCATCTTCTACGACAGATTTGGTCTTCCAAACTGTCAGCGTTGAACAAGATATCTGCGACTAACATGCTTGCTGTCCCGGTTCTACTCTACTCGTTTCGGGTGGTTCAATGGACGAAGAACGAACTTAAGGCCCTTGATGTCACCACACGTAAGATCATGCATATGCATAAAAGCTTGCATATCAATTCGTTAAGGCGGACGCGGACTTCTGAATCTCCAGTGTCTTCATAACCGAACTGTTCTAAGGACAGCTTGCATCGTTGACAATAGCAGAGAGCCTCTCCTTAAAATGGTCAGAAAACACGACATGATTGGTCAAGGAGCGTTCCTTTACAAATCCGCGGAGCAAGTGGCCGAGACCCTTGGTCTGAATTTTGTCATCAGAAGTGAGGAAAGTGCATTACTCCATCTAGATGCTTCACTTCTGAAAGCCGACGTGAAGAAAGCAGAAGTTCAATAATTCCATGAAGAGCTACTCGAAAAGAAAATGCACGGAAATTTTCACAGGAATGTAGAAAAACAGTCCTTGTCGAAGGACCAAACTTTTGCTTTCCTCAGATAATCAAGGCTTAATTCAGGTACAGAGGGTTTTATTTTCGCATGCCAGGACGGTTTTATTTCCACCTTAGCATACCGTGACCGCATTTTATGTCAAGAAGTTCCCAGCGATAGGTGCAGAGCATGTCATGCACATGCTGAGTACCTGGAACACATACTATCGGAGTGTCCTACCCACGCAGAAACGACGTACATCTACAGACATAATGCGGCCCTAAGAGTGCTTTATTACCATCTTTGTCGCTCTTACGGTGTTGGTCGCGGCCCTACCCTTTCGAACGCTCCAAGGGAGATAGAGTCAATTGTCCGAAACGAGAAGTACCTGACATTGCTCTCCAAGATTTCGAGAAACGAGCTATATTCGTGATCGAATTCTCGGCCCCGTCCGAATACAACATCAATGCCAAGGAGAAAGATAAGAAGGAAAGGTATAAATACCTTAAAAGGGAGCCGCAAAGACTGTACCCAAAATATTCGGTACAAGTAATTGTCCTTGTGATAGGTGCTCTCGGAGGTGTAAAACTATCAGTGGTTTGTAAATTTAAAGCCATACCCGCGTGCCAAAAATATGCTAAGCCACTTGCGAAATGGATGCAGAAAGCTGACATCCTTGGATCTGTTCGTGTCCTCAAAACACACGAGGGTTTCGCCGGCCTGTCGTTCTGATTTTATCGTGTCCTGTGATCACCCATCTCACGGTTGTGAGACGTGGCCATAAGTATGAATTACCGCGGTTCTACTGAGAGCCGGTGTCATTTTTAGATGACAGTTGCTCCCAGTGAGACCTTGTGGTGGTTCTTTAACCTTATTTTTATACATACACACGCATACACACACACACACACACACATATATATATATATATATATATATATATATATACCTATATATAGTTAAAAGTTTGTCATAAGGACAAGCGCTGGATTTCGCTGGGAGCAGGTGCTAATCCGAAAAATGGCACCCGCTCGCAGCGAAATCGAGGTCAAATTTCAGTGTAAGCATGGCTTACGACCGTAAGATAGGTGATTACAGTCTGCTAAGAACTCAATACGATGATCCGGCAAAAGTCTCGTGCACCCTGAGGACACGGAACGAACCAAGGACGACCGCCTTCTGCAGTTTCCCTGCAAGTGTCTCAGCATTTTGTTGACACGCAGGGATGCTTTTCAGGCTATTAACCAGTGAAACCTTGTCACTTCCAAGAGCACCGATGATCAAGACGATTAGCTAAACAGAATATTCTGGGTATAACCGTCGCATCTCCCTTATAAGGTTTTTATACCTCTCTTTCTTTTCATTCTCCTTGGCTATGACGTTTTTGGCAGTTGGTGCTAAAAATTCGATAAGGAATAAGAACTCTGTCAGGCATCGAGTGCGCAACAGAAACAATTGTCGAGAATATGAAGTTCCAGCATATGCGGCACTTCTCATTTTCGATAATGGACTCTTATTTCCCTAGGAGCGTGCAGCGGAGCGGTATTTGGGCTGATGCTGTAAGAGTCATGTAAATAGTAACAAATCACTCTTACGTGCAGCATTGTGCCTTTGGATGTAGGTCGTTCCCGCATGAGTTGGATAACTAGATAGTATGTGTCCTAGATGCTCGGGGTGTGCATGACACGCTCTGCAGCTATCATCGAGAATGTCTTGGCTCAAAATGTGGCGACGGTATGTATGCTAGAGTGGAAATGTCACCGTCTTGACATGCCAAAATGAAATTCCAAAACGACAGATCCTCCACATTTCTGTGCAAGATCTTAATCCGGCCTTCAGGAGTGAGTACTCGAGATAGATAAGAATTTATGCATTTTGCTCACCCCTGTTATTGAAGTCAAGGCCGAATGTTTCAGCAGCCTTCTCCCCTGCTTTGTATAGAAACGCCCCTTTTCCCACTTCTTCATGTTTCCTGACCATTTTAAGAAGAGGGTCTTGTCAATTTGTGATTATATGTGCTCTACCCAGAATAATCCTGTTGTGAAGTCATTCACGATTCAGTATTCTGCGACCACCTTGACCGCGTGAGATGTAAAGTCGCGGAATAGAAGATTTAAGGTGCATGCTTTTGTGCATGGGCATAACTTTTCGTGGCCCGATATCGAGGGATCTGAGCTCGTCCTTCGTCCGTCGAAACACTCCAAATGAATAGAGTACTACCGGGACGGCAAGCATGTTCGTCGCGGATACTTTATTCCTCGTCGACAGTTCGAAAGACCAAATCCGTTGGATGAGACGTTTGTATCTGCATCGGAGAGTATCCTTTATAGATGTCACGTCCTGAATGCGGCTCTGTGGCACGCCCAGGTATGAATAGGTCTGTCCAGCGCCAAGGTGTCGTATAGCGCTTCTGTCGACGAGCTCAGGGTCTTTCGGGATACCATTAAGTTTTCCTTTCTTCAAATAAACTTTGGCGCATTTTTCTAACCCGAACTCCATTCGAATCTCTTGAGTGTACTCTTGGACAATGTGTAGAGCTAGATATAGTTTCTCTTAATTTTTGCATAGATCTAAGATCATCCATGTAAAATATATGACTGACCTTATGCATTCAAGTTCCAGGTTTTCCGCGTAGGTAGCCTTCGGAATAGCGATATGCGAGAGATACGGGCAATAATGTGAGGCAAAAGAGGAAAGGACTCATGGTGTCGCCCTGAAGTACACCTCTCTGAAGGGTGACGCTGGGATTGATCACACGATGTATTTCAGATGAGATAGTAAATCTGGTTTTCCGAAGCGGCATTTATCTCTCTATGCACCTAACGATGTGTGGATGAACCTTTAGGCTTTGCAACAGATAGATGATAAGTCTATGGGAGGTTGAATCAAAAGCTTTTTCGTAATCAACCTAGGCAATCGATAGGAAACGCTGATAGAATGGGGCGTCTTCACAGATACATCTATAGATGGGAAGGTCCTCCCGACATCCTGCTACCCCTTTCTTTGAGCCGTATTGTTCGTACATCTCCCGCCACACAGTTCCAATTATCCGAACAATCCTATCATTTAGGATAGCTGTGAATATCTCATACAGTGTGTTCAAACAAATTATTGGCCTGTAATTCTTAGGGTCATCTAAGTTCCCGTCTTCGACAGGAGCACTGTGCGCCCTTCCATCAACCACACTGGAATAGGCTCTTCCGACTTTATATATGATGTGGAAACGCGGGCCAGGTAGTGATAGGTGAGCATTCTTCCTCAGGTATTTTGAGGGCACTGCACAGCTCCTTGTAGCTATTTATATTCTTTGAGTATTACTTCAATGGATGCTGGACTTCGTTGGAAGAGTCGAGATAGGTCAGACTAAAACTGTTGATTTTCTCTCGCCCACCTCTCTCTCCGCTCTATACTTCTCCTAGCGTTAGATAGTACTCGTATTCTGTCAACAATATGCTGATTGATGGTTAGTAGCTTTGACTTGTTGAGTATGTGATGACAGATCAGCAGTTCGCACGCGAACTGTCGAACATTGGCAGTGAAAGTCCTGCCAGATGTTATGTAGTCAATCACACACTGAATGCGGGACGCGCACTGCCTTGCCCAGCCTATCTTTGTGCTGAGTTGACGCATTCGTCTTTTGGTCTTATAATCAACTGTTGGTTTTGTTTCACTGTTTGGATCTACCAAAGCTCCCGCCGCGTTATACACACTACAATTAGTATTCCAGATGTCGAATTCTTCGGAAAAAGCTCCACGAAGCTCGTCATCCAGTTCAGCCAGAACTTTGGGCTTGAGAGAAGCCTCAATGTTGATGTATCTCCGGGTCCTGAAGCATCGCTCTTCCTCTATTCGATGCCTGCTTGCGGTTGGTCTCAGTGTCGCCTCTCTTTCTCTGTTGCCGGCTTGTTCTGGCTGCGGTTGAGTAGGCACTCCGCTTTATAACCCCTTTTGCCGTGTTGCTCGGCACGGTTTCACAGACTTTTTTGAGAAAAATGCGATAGCTCTGGGTGTATCTGGCACCACAGAGTCTACAGTCGCGCCATGTAACCTTTTCGTTCAGGGGCCACACTGGTATCATAGCACTCCAGCAGGTCGTCCGTGAGTCAATCTGTCCACTTAAAAGTAATGAGATTCAGCCGGTCAATCGCATTGACTCCATCTTGATTTGCTCCCCCAACTCTAGGATAGTCGGCATTGTTGTCCGAACCATTGTTGGAAGCCCTGCGCGTAGGATTGTTTTGAACCGCACTACTACAACTATGTTTGGCGTTATCATAGCTTTTCCCACGAGCAGCTAGGGACAAGGGTTCATCCATCCTTGTAGAGCCTTGTAGAGAGTTATAAAGACCTTATATGAGAGTATATCCGTCGCGACTTCCTTATAAGATCTCTATAACTCTCTTTCTTTTCATTCTCCCTGGCTATGACGTTCTTTCCAGCCGGTGCCGAAAATTCAATAACGAACATGGTTCGTTTCTTGAAATCAAGGAGACCTAGGTCAGGCCTCAAACGCGCAGCAGAAACAATTATCGAGAGTATAAAGTTCCAGTATATTCGGCACCTCTCATTTCCCAAATTGACTTTATTTCCCTAGGAGCGTTTTCATTCTTAGTGTTGCATTTTGCCTTTGGATGTACGTTGTTCCCGCATGAGTTGGACAACTAGATTGAATGTGTCCCAGGTGCTCGGTGAGTGCATGATGCGCTTTGCAGCTATCCTGAACATTTTAAGACGAGGCTTTCGTCCATTTGCGGCTATGTGTGCAGTACTCAGAATGATCCTGTTGTAAAGACATTCGAGATTCAGTATTCCGCTGAATGATACCTCGGTGATGTATCTTAAGAGGTGACTCTGGAATATCGGCAAAGTGCTCACATTGAGTGGACAAATCGACTAAATGATGACTTGCTGGACTGCTATGATGCCTGCAATATCCCTGTTCGCGGAGGCTTTATGGCGCGTATGTGCATCCGGTGGTGCTAGAAATACTCAACGCTTCAGCACGTTTCGCATCAGTTTTTGCTAAATCAAGCTGCCTACCTCTTGAAAATCGGATATGAACGCAGAGCGCTTCCCCAACTGCTGCATGAACAAGCTGAAGACATCCAGAAATATCTCAAGGAGAAGAATACAAAAGAGAGAGGGTTGGCTTCTTCAGCGATTTCTGCGTTTTGCAAAAAAATCCATCCAAGCCCGAGAAGCTAGAAACTTTATAGACAGAATTTTATAAGATCCCAACACTGGAATTAGCAGAAGACACTGAGAATATCATACGCTTCAAGGAGCTTTGCGACAGCCTTATTACATCTGAGGAGGAATGTCCGCAAATCACTGCGGAAGAGGGAAGAAAGCACTTAGGGTTACGAAGAACTTCTCCGCTGCAGCACCAGATGGTATCAAGAACTTATGATGGAAGAAGTTTACTTCTATACACACCAACATCTGGCCCGCATTTGTACCTCATAATTAGAGTCGGAGGGGCACATTGAGCAGTCGTTGGTGTCAGGACGTACTGTACTCCTAAAGAAGAAAGGCGACTTAGCCAACCCAGAGAACTACAGGCCAATATCTTTTCTGAACACACTATATAAAATCAGCACAGCTATTCTAAACAACAGGATTGTTTTTAAGAATTGGGCCTGTGTGTAGAGAGATGTACGAACAACTAGGCTCGAAAACGGGTGTTGTAGGCTGCCAAGAGAACCTGATAATTGACAGGTTTGTCTGCAAAGACGCAGCATTCCACCAGCGCTGCCTGTCGATATCACGAGCTCACGATCCTCGAAATTTCCACGCTTAGGCTCATTAATACGCAGAAGAGCTTGCATATCAATTCTACCGATCTGCGATTGTACATCCCACGCCGACAAGGCGGATGCGGACTTATTATTTTGGGTATAGTTCACATCTTCGCATATGGAAGAAATTCAATCCTAAAATGGTCTGGAATCACAATATGATGGGTAAAGGAGCATTCCTTTACAAAGCCGCGGAGCAGACCGCCAAGACCCTGGGCCGGACTCTTAACGTCAGATGTGAGGAAAGTACATTATTCCACCTAAATGCCTCACTTCTAAAAGCCTAAGTATTGTATTATATTGTATTCATTTTGAATGTCCCTAGGGCTAAGTATCCCTTATAGGAACAGAAACATACATTTTAAATGTAGTACATACAAGCACTGCTCGGTGGTAATACAATGAGAATAATATAACAGTATTTATAAACTAAATTATAATTAAACTTAAACTAGTTTATGAATGTGATTATGGAAGAACACACTCATAAGCAAATGAAGAGGGGAAATCAAAACAGAACCAAATAAAAATAATAATAAAAATCAAAATAGAAAGAGGAAAAAATTATGTACGTTATATACATTTGATACGTAATCGACTACTACCAATAGGTGATTTCTTAGGTAGGATAATAATTTCAGTTAAATGGTCATAAAACGCTTGTGTGAAATGAAACCGTGAGGGTGTTTTCGTAAGAGGAACCGGTTATTTATTTCAGAGTCGAGCATCTCTCACAGTAAAGGATCTGTGCAGTTTACATGTTCTATGCGTAGGTATTTTTAAGACTATTCTTCTTTCACGAAGTCGGGACTGGGTAGGTTGATTTTTACCTAATGGATGGATAAATTGAAAAGATACTTGGGAGCTTCATCTTCAATTAATGTACAAAGCATGTTTTGCCCATGATAAATTATTTCCTCTTACCGATATTCAAAAAACCAGTTACAGTTATTTAGACCACGGCCTAAGTCGGATGTGTAGAGTTTGAAAAGGATAGGCAGAAGGATGGAACCCTGAGGGACACAATACTTAACCCCACCCCAGGTCGACATGTCACCCTTTACATTTTTTAATCTCTGAAAACTACTCTACAGATACGATGTAAACCATCCAAAAGCTGTGTCCGACATGAAAAAGAGTTGCTGGTGATCTACCATATCAAAAGCTTCAAAAAATTAGAAAATACCATAACTGTGATCTCTTTATTATATATTGCCAATTTTGCATCAGTATCATTACTATTATTATTATACAGTAGGGCAGGGCAATAACTGTCCATAGCACTGCGATAAAACCTATTGTACTATATACTAAATCTTAACCATCTCCCATAAGGTCAGTCTTTACCATAAAGGCATACACTGATTTTCAGGAGATGCCATGAGAGTCTTCTGGTTCAAGAAAATAGTCCCCCAGGCACTCGTTTCTAAGGCACGCGAGTGCATTACAGTCACAAAGTATGTAATTACCTGTCTGCTCAGGAAAATCACACTTTCTACAATAAGCGCTGTCCCCAATCTTCATGTTGGTCAAGTGTTTTTTCAGTCGGCAGTATCCAGTAAGCATTATTACTACGACATTATGCGGCCTTCTTTCCATATTCAAGAGTTCATTAGTCTTTTTGCCGATGTTTACGAGATAACGCAGTGTGGTTCCGGGCCAATCAGGGGCAGTGAAGCTCCTATCTTAGCCAGTGCATCCGCTTTCTCATTACCTTAAATATCTTCATGGCCGGAAACCCAGATCAGACTGATTCAGTTTTTACCGGCAACCTTAAGAAGATCTTGAAGGCAACTTTAGACTAGACTGGAAGTAAACTCTTTAGACGTAAGAGCCTTAAGTGCTGCTTGACTATCAGAAAAAATGTAAATGTGCTGGCCTTTATAAGCCTGCTTACAAATTTCCTCTAGGCAAGCTGTAATAGCTATTATTTCGGCCTGGAAAACTAAAGGGAATATGCCCAGTGCTCTTGTTATCTCAGTTCTGGTCCTTTTCCCATAGATTTCAGCCCCTGTTCCCAAGAAGTCTTTAGAGTCATCTATGTGCCAAACGAGACCTCCTGGTGTAAATAATTCTTCCATTCTCCCTTCATCATGCCATTCTTCCCTTTTAGGAATGATGACCTTGAAGTGTTTCATCAAGGACAATTTCCTCAACGTAACATCAGTTTGCATAGCCAGAATATTATCCTCGAATAGCATTCGCTTACTAATAGTATGTAGATGTTTCACCTCAGCATAGCTGAGGTTGCCCCCTACTAGGAATCTGTAGACTTTCGCCGCTGCAATCTTCCTTACGAAAAGGTAAAACGGCGGGTTGTTTTCATAGTACCTGTGATCGCCAAGCAGAAAACCCTGTGAAGGCTTTCTAGTTGTTTATTAGTACTGATTAGTTCAGTCCTTATCCACCAGATCGTTGATGCATATGCTATTATGGGTCTGATTATTATCATTGTATATAACCAGTAAGCAATCCTTGGTTGTAAGCCCCAGATTTTCCCTGTTGCGCATCTACAGGTCCAAAAACCCATGTTAGCTTTTTTTACCCTTACGTCAACATGGAGTTTCCAGGTTAATTTAGGGTCCAATATTACTCGTAATTACTTCGCTGATTTTGAAAATTGTACTCCCTAATGTAGGACTAAGGATTTCTCAGGTCAGAAAGCTTCCTTCTTCTGGTAAAATACATGCGTTCCGTCTTGTCCGGGTTAACGGACATACGACGGTCCCTTCTTCATTGCTCTACTATGTTGAGCGCTGACTGCATGAGATTCACTAAAGTGCCCTCATGCTTCCCTGTTACCAGGATCGCCAAGTCATCTACAATGCCTTGAACGTAAAAGCCCGAGTCGTATAAAACACGAATCAGGTCATCAATGACAAGCGCCCACTGATTGGATAAAAGAACTCCTCCCTGTAGGCATTCCGTTGAGATTTTGGCCTTCACTTAATTACCATGAAGCGAACGAAGTCAAGCTGATCGATCTAAAGTATTCTGCCTGATAGTAGGTATCCTTGCCCGGCTTTGGAATGAAGATTTCCTTGACCTTCCGCCATCTTACTGGGTTGTATCGCAACGATGAAGCATGCCCGAAAGATGCTGAACAATGGACCCACCAACGACTGAAATCCTTCTTGAATTAAGGCAGGGAATACTTTATCATCTAAATGTAACTTTAAATGTTTCAAATTGTTCAACTACCTATCTTAGTTTTGAATGAGTGAAAATAATAAGAGTAGCTTCCATAATAAGTAATCTTCCATTCTGGCTCTAAAAGTTGGTCCTCCTGAGGGTTATGACTAAGGGCCGCCTGCTCATTCGTGTAATCCAACACCGCGCCCAGGAAGTGTACCCTCATGAGGTACTCAAGGACTTCATTAATCGTCTCAGCCATTTCACCCGAAAGCAATATTAATGACCTTAAGGCTTTTCGCATCTTGTTATTATATCGTGTTAAGGTTGACGTGTGCAAGTCCGAATTCTCATTCTTTTTACCCCTGTTAAAAAGGCGTCGACAATCCTTTTTTTGCTCCTTCAGCGTAGGATCCACCAGGGTGCATCCCTGTCAAAATGAACAAAGATGTGTATTGTAAAGATATTTTGAAGGCTGTAGTACTTCCTTGGGCCCAACAGCACTTTGGCTCACCGGATCTCAATCTCATGGACTACAATATATGGTCAATTTTAGAGGCAAGGGTCTGTGCTACACGGCAAAAAACTTTGGAGTCCCTAAAGCAAACGCTGCTTCAAGAGTGGGATCGAATAACAGTGGATGAGCTGCGGCCCGTAGCAGAGAATTTTGTAAAGCGATTAAGGTTGTGTATACGTGCTAAAGGTGGTCACTTCGAAACTTAGTTGTTATTAGTATTACTTAAGCATTGTATAATTACTTTCTACCGTTTGTTTTTCATTTTTATTCATTAACCATTTTTCTCACTCAAAAATGTTGTATACACTTATTTGTTGTCACCCTGTATTGACACTCTCCACCCATTGAGAGGACTGCAGTCGATCTTCTTGAGACTCTTGACCACTTCTGGCTCTACCGTTATTACAAGAAGGGTAGCTTGACTACTCGCCTTGACATCGAGAATCTTCCATCCTCCCATTTTAATGGTTGGGTTTTGGATAGCTATCCTTTTAAGTACTTCTGATGGTTCCACAAATAAACTAGGAATCCATGCCAGCAGCTTACCTGGCCTTGGAAGGTCTTTGCTGTCGAACACATTGATCTTAGCTCCCGTTCAAGATTGTAATCCGCCAACAGCTTCAATGAGCCAAGTTCGGGACACTTCGTCCGAACAGATGACGATAAGGGTATTATTTTTGAAGCGGCAATCTTCAAATCTTAGGATGACTTCTCCAGTTTGCACTCCATCGATTTTATTATCTAGTGCCGCTTCAATTGTCTTGGCCTGGTCGTCATCGAGTTTGGTTACTGGGAACTCCTCGGCGACTATGGCCACTTTTAGATGACTTTCAAGAGCCTGGCTATAAGAGACTGTTGGATCTCTCAGCCGCATCTTTTTCTGTTCCCTGATTTCATTCGGTGACCTGCTATCAGAATCACCCATCTTTGCAGTCCCCGTTTGACGAGCTATTGCGTCCCTCCAGCTCGTCGTGGTTTTTCCGTTTGGTCGGACAACCACCTAAGGCTCCTTCGGTAGTTTCCATTTTTCAGAAGGGTCGGTTTTGACTCCCTCTGGGTGTTTCTTTTTAAGAACTCATTTTGTTCCCACGTGTAGCTAGAAAATAAAAATTCCATATCTGCAGATCCCCGCATGCAGGGGTAAGTCTGATTACATGGGAAGGTTGTCCGGTATCCCCGACAGGCACTTAGTACACTTTCGTACCCCTAGGCGCCAACTTGCCACGGGCACGGTCACTCTACACCAATGGCTTACGGGGGTCGCTACATTGAGTAAGACACCACACCAACGGAGGGCTGTTTCTTAGTCGCTATGGGGCTCGTAGGCCATTTATGTCCCGCTTCCAAATTGGACGTCGGTCTGGGAGGTTAGGTAGCATCTTTCACCCTTCTACCATGCTACAATAATGCATACCAGGAGAGCCCGTTTATAGTTACTTTCTGTAATGCCACGCTAATGCTATGACCAGTCCGGAAGCCCGACAGCTGTGGGCCATTTAAATTATTGTTGTTTATATATTCAATCAGCTGTTGATGGACTATACGTTCTGAAGACTTGAATAAGGACTAAATGGATAATTTTAATGGAAGTTTCGTCGTCGCCAATGGCATTAAACTTCACGTCGAAGAGATCCTTGATGAGTATTTCAGAAAAGATGTCTGAGAAGCAGAAGTTTACATCGTAGAAAGTAGTAGAGGGCGTTCAAGAAATACGTAACGCTTTTATCTGAAAATTTTGACCCCCCCCCCC